>JAVSCE010007197.1:0-114224 GCA_032199065.1 Smutsia gigantea
ATTTTTGGATTAAGTAGGCCAGACTTGGTGTTCTGTGTTTGCAGCCCCAAAGCCTACCCAATCCTGTGCACTTCCTTTTGTTTATTAAGGTATCATTGATATACACTCTTATGAAGGTTTCACATGAAAAACATTGTGGTTACTACATTCACCCATATTATCAAGTCCCTCCCACACCCCATTGAAGTCACTGTCCATCAGTGTAGTAAGATGCCACTGAGTCACTACTTGTCTTCTCTGTGCCACACTGTTTTCCCTGTGACCGCACACACACCATGTGTACCAGTCATAATATCCCTCAATCCCTTTCTCCCTCCCTCCCCACCCGCCCTTCCCCACCCCTCCCCTTTGGTAACCGCTAGCCCTTTCTTGGAGTCTGTGAGTCTGCTGCTGTTTTGTTCCTTCAGTTTTGCTTTGTTGTTATACTCCGCAAATAAGGGAAATCGTTTGGTATTTGTCTTTCTCCGCCTGACTTATTTCACTGAGCATAATACCCTCTAGCTCCATTCATGTTGTTGCAAATGGCAGGATTTGTTTTCTTCTTATGGCTGAATAATATTCCATTGTGTATATGTACCACATCGTCTTTATCCATTCATCTACTGATGGACCACTTAGGTTGCTTCTCTATCTTGGCTATTGTAAATAGTGCTGCGATAAACATAGGAGATCCTGTGCATTTCTAAGATGGGTTGGAAGAAGAATGTCAGAGTGTCACTGGGTTTTGAACACATTGTGGGATTCGGTAGCATGTAAGCATTATTCATTCTCGGAAGTGCCCCTTTCCAACCTGCTCAAGGGACTTGAGCCTCCCCATCTTTTGAATAGATCTTATGATTTTTGGTCACTTTCTGGTTAAAAAATCCCAAACTATGCCCAGTCTAATACTAACATCTACCTCCAGCCCTTTCTGATGCGCTTGCCCTACCTTGGAAGGAAACTGTCTTAGGTGGGATGTTTCTAACACAGCCCATGGCCTGGCCTCTTCCTGGGGATTCACATCTGGTCCCATTGTCTTACTAGACTCAAGAAGGGTAGGCCTTGTGACAAGACTTGTCTCTTTTCACTGCCCCCAGGATTATCAAACCTCTCTCCCCTTTAGGCTTTGCAAGAGTGAGTAGTGAGGTACCCCTCCCCTTCAGGGTGGAGTTGCCCCAGGTCATTAGGGCATATTGGCCTTACTAGGGAACCACAGGGTGCAGCCTGCCTCAGGCAAGGCCCTCAACCTCTCCTGTTCTCCTCTGTGAAATGGAAATAAGATTGATGGAATGCAGTTCATCCTCAATTCAAAGATGAAGTAATGGGCGGTCCTCAGAGGGGTTCAGGTAGCCTGGGAAGGTCCTGCAGCTTAGAACCCAACCAACCGTGATGGAGCCTTTGCAAAAATGGTCCCACTCCTCCACTAGTCTCAATATACCTTTAAAAATTTGTTTTTGGTAAAATACACATGAAGTTTACCATCGGAACTATTTTTAATTGTACAGTTTAGTAGTGGTAAGTTGTGTGACCAATCTCCAGAACTCATCTTGCAAAACTGAAACTCTGTCCCCATGAAACAATACCTCCCGATCCCTTCCCCCAGCCCCCTGCACCACCATTCTACTTTCTGTCCATGAATTGACTGTTCTAGGGACCTCATGTAAGTGGCATCACACGGTATTTGTCCTTTTGTAACTGGTGTCTTTGACTCAGTGTAATTCCCTCAAAGTGCATCCATATGGTAGTGTGTGTCAGACTTTCCTTTTTAAGGCTGAGTAATATTCCATTGTATGGCTAGACCACACTTTGGTTTTCTGTTCATCCATCAATGGACACGGGTTGCTTTCCCCCTTTTGGCTGTTGTGAATAATGCTGCTGTGAGCATGGGTGTAGAGAGCTCTTTGAGAGACCCTGCTTTTAAAGGGTTTGGATGTATGCCCAGCCGAGGAATTGTGCATCATACAGTTTCTGTTTTTAACTTTTTGAGGTACTGACACACTGTTTTCCACAAGGGCTCCACCATTCTACATTCCCATCAATAGTGCACAAGGGTTTCAGTGTCTCCACATCCTCACCAACACTTGTTATTTTCTGTTGTTTGGTCTGTAGCCATCTGAATGGGTGTGAGGTGGTATCTCATTGTGGTTTTGATAGACATTTCCCTAATACCTGCCTTCTGCAGTGTGATGTGGCAGATATTTGCACAGTCTGTGGGGTGGTTTATGCCTTGCTCTGCCCGTTAGAATGCCAGTGGTGCCAACCTGTGTCAGTTACAAGTCCAAGCCTGCAGAGGCCCCACACATGTCCCTCTCATTGGAACCCATACCAATTATTGAAGAGAGTGTCTTCACTGAATATTTTGGCTCTCTTGTCAAATATGAGTTGACCACATACTATATACTTAGGTTTATATCTGGACTCTCTGGAAGCCCAATCTTAATTACTGCTTTTAATGGGATACCTTTGGCAGAATCCTCATGTTGGCCTGGAAACCCTCTGACACCCACACTTACTAATCCTCCCTTTCTTCTCAGAAGGCAGGTGGAGGTAAACCAAGCATGACTGAGGCCCATGCCACCTCTGGTGGTCCCTTTCCAAGAACATGAATGAAAGGGAGGGAAGAAAACATGTGAGTCCAGCACAATCCCTGTGGAGGCTTCCTCCGATTCTGAGACTCTCCACAGAGGCCCTCTGTAATTGTCTTTACTATTAATATACTCCCAGGCAGATCCCAGGTCTGGGAATGGAGGCCAAAGGCCAGCGGGCATGTGGAAAGGCTTGAGCAGATGAGACACCAGGCCAGATGTCTTAGGTTCAGGGGGCTGGTGGCCACCATGCTCACTGGGTTCCACCTCCTTCACCATCTTTCCAGGTGGAGTCAGGCCTTGCCTCTGGCTGTCACCCTCTGACCCTTGCCACACTCTGTTGTCATTCCCCGTCCACATGGCCCAGAGGCTCAGGAAAGGCTCCCAGCAGCTGGCACAGGGCCTAAAACAAAGAGCCCCCACCTTCTCCGGTCCGGCTTCCAGGGCTGTGCCCTTACTTGCCCTCCCACCTTGCCAACTTTGGGCAAGTGGTCCTGCACCCGTGTTTTCTCACCCCTCAAATGGGAATGGAAAGAGCCCCCGTCTCAGCAGGTGGTGTGAGGATTCAGTGATGGCTGCGTACAGGAAACAATAAACTGGAGCGCACTGGGCACCCACGTGTGTTGAATTATTAAAATAAAAATTGAAATGTAAAAAATTATATTTTAATTCAGGTGTGATACCCAGTCTTAAGTATTTATGCGTGACTTCATTTGCCAGGTCAAGGAATGGAGCCTGTCCATCGCCTCCGGAATGAATTGTCCTTTTCCAGTTCATTTCCCTCCCCACTAGAGGCCCCCACTGCTCTGATTTCTAACGGGATAGACTGATTTGATCTGTTCTTGAACCTTAAGTAAATGGGATCATACAGTATGCACTGTTTTTGTGTCTGGCTTCTTTCATTCACCATTTTGCCTATATTCGCGTCTTCACATTCGTAATCGTTTTTTCACTTCTTGTTGCTGATTGGTGTGTTCCATTTTATGAATACACCAAATTCATGCATCCTCCTATTGACGGACATGTGAGTTACTTCCAGTTTGGAGCTATTATGCATAAAGCTCCTATGTTCATTTGTGCACAGGATTTTTTGTGTGTACGTATCATTTTATTTGGCTTAATGGCTAGCAGCGGGATTGCTGGGTTGTAGAGTTTGTGTAATTCTGTAAGAAACCTCCAAACAGCTCTCTGAAGCAGTTGTGCCATCTTATACTCCCACCAGCAATGTGTGAGCATTCCAGTGTTCCATGGCCTTGGGAACATTTGGGGTTGTCACTCTTGTGTGTTTTAGCTGGTCTGGTGGGTGGGAAATGGTGTCTCATCGTGGTGTCACTTTGCATTTCTCTGATGACTAATGATGGTAGGCACTCTTGTGTAGTTCTGGCCATTCATGCATCTTCTTGTATGAAGTGTCTGCTCATTTTTACCACCCTCCCTTTTTTTTTTATCAAATTGTCTTTTCAGCATTCATTTGTTGGAGTTTTTTTTGTTGTTGTTGTTGTTGTTGTTTGTGTTTTGGATGTTGGCCATCCTCACTGGTGTGAGGTGATATCTCATTGTGGTTTTTTTTAAATATAATTTATTATCATTAATTTACAATTACATGTGCAATATTACGATTATTAAACTACCCCTTCATCAGGTCCCCCCCACCAACCCCATTACAGTCACTGTCCATCAGCGTAGTGAGATGCTATAGAATCACTACTTGTCTTCTCTGAGTTGTACTGCCCTCCCATTTGTTGGAGTTTTTAAATGTATTCTGGAAACAAGTCCTTTGTTAGATATAAGTATTATAATTTCTCCCAGTTTATGCCATGCTTATTCATTATTTTTTCACTTTTGAAAAGAGCTTTGGGGTGTAATTAACATATAATAAGTGGTACGTATTTGAAGTTTATAATCTGATGTATTCCGATATGTATGTATGTGTATGTGTCTGCATATATATATATTCTATATGAAGACCAACACCCTAATCAAGTTAATGAACATATCCTGCACCTCCAAAAAGTTTCCTGGTGTCCCTTTATGATTCTTCCCTCCTACACACCCACCTCTTGTTTTTTAGCCCCAGGCACCCACTGATCTGCGTTCTGTTTCTATAAATGGGTTTGCATTGTCTAGGTCTTTGTATAAGTGGAATCACACGGTATTACTCTCTCTATGTCTGGCTCCTTTTGTTTGGCAAAGTTATTTTGAAAATTCCTCCATGTTGTAGTATGAATCAATACCTCATTCATTTTTATTGCTGAGACATAATCCATTGTGTGGATATAGTGTAGTTTGTTTATCCATTCATCTGTTGATGGGCATTTGGATCATTTTCAGTTTTGGGCTGTATCAACGAAAGCCACAGTAAACATTTGTATACAAGTCTTTATGGGACATGTACTTTCATTTCTCTGGGTAAATGCCTAGGAGTGAGATTGCCAAATCATATAGTAGGTATTTGTTTAGCTTTTTAAAAAAACTGCCAACCTGATTTCCAAAATGGTTGTACATTTTCCATTCCCCAGCACAGCATGAGCTCTCCAGTTCCATAGCTTCCTCACCAGCATTTGGTATGGTCAGTGCTTTCCATCCTAGCCATTCTAATAGATATGTCATGGCATCTCCTCGTGTTTTTCATTTGCAGTTCTTTAATGAATAATGATGTTGAGTATCTCTTCATGTAGTTATTTGTCACTCATATATCTTTGTGAAAGTGTCTGTTCAAATCCAGTGTCTATTTTATTGCATTTTTTGTGTTCTTATTGAGTTTTGAGAGTTCTTTGTGTCATCTGAATACATGTCTTTATCAGATATATGATCTGCAATTATCTTCTAGTCTGTGGCTTATCTTTTCATTCTCTTACCAGTGTCTTCAAAGAGTAGAAAATTCCAGTTCTGATGTAATCCAGTTTATTCCGTTTAATCCATTTTTTTCTTGTTTGGTTTTGTTACTTAGAAGTCTGTGCCCCAAGATCACAAAGGTATTCTCCTTTGTTTTCTTTTAGAAGATAATACAGTTCTAGCTATATTTCAAATTATTTTTTATGTATGGATTTGATTATCCGGTTGTTATGAACTACTCATTAAAAAGTTTTATTTCCCACTTGAATTAACTTATCATCTTTGTAAAAAATATACTAATTATATATATGAAGTCCTATTTCTGGGCTCTGTTTTGTTCCATAGAGCTATTTGTCTGTTCTTTGTCAACACCATAAAAGCTTGATTACATAAAACTTGATTACTATAGCTTTATAATAAGTCTTGAAATAAAAAAGTCTAAGTCCTCTGAATTTGTTGTTCTTCAAAATTGTTTTGTCTATTCTAGACCCTTTGCATTTTCATATAAATTTTAGGACCAGCTTATCAATCTCTACTAAACAGCTTGTTGGTTTTTTCCTTGTATCTATGTTGAAACTATAGGTGAATTTGGGAAAAATGGACATCTTATTTCAGTCCTACACTCCATGAACATAGTATATCTGCACAGTTACTTAAATATTCTTTACTTTCATCATTGTTTTGTAGTTTACAGTGTAGAGAATATGCACTTATTTCACTAAATTCATTTCTAAATGTTTGATGTTTTTGATGCTATTTAAATGGCATCCTTTTACATTCTTTTCCAATTGCTTGTTGCTAGTATATATAAACATAGGTTTTATATACTGTTCTTGAATCCTGCAACCTTGCTAAATTCACTTATTTGTTTTTGTAGATTTTTTTTTAAGATTCTTTGGATTTTCTATGTATAGGATCATGTTGCCTGTGAATAGAAACAATTTTATTTCTTCTTTCCAACATGTATTTTTTGTTATTGTTGTTACCTTGTGCACTGGCTAGAATTTCCAGTACAAAGTTGAGAGAAAGTGATGAGATTAGACGTTCTTGCCTTTTTGCTAATATGGGGGAAATCTTTCCTTCTTTCATCCTGACGCATGTTGTTAATTGTATGTATTTCATATATATTTTATTAGGTTGAAGAAGTTCCCTTCTCTTTCTACTCTGCTGAAAGTTATTATCATGAATGGGTATCGAATGTTCTCAAATGCTTTTTCTACCTTAATGAAACGGTCCTATTATTTTCCTCTTTTATTTTGTTAATGTGATACATATTGATTGAGTTTTGAAAATTAAGTCAAACTTGCATTCCTGGGATAAGCCACTGGATTCTAGTTCCTAATATTTTGTTAAGGACTTTTGTGCTTCTATTTAAGAGGGATATTGATCTATAATTTTTCTTTTCTTATAATGTCTCTGTCAAAGTTTCATGCCAGGGTTATGTTGGCCCGCTAAAAAGAGTAGGACAGCACTTCTACTTCATCTGTATTCTAGAAGAAATTGTGTATATTAGTATTATTTCTTCCATAAATGTCTGATGGAATTCCTGCAGAGAAAACACCTTGACCTGAATTTTTGTCTTTGGGGAAGTTTTTGATTTTTTATTTCTTTTTGTATCTGTTTTGGCAAGTTGTGTTTTTCAAGGAATTTGTTAATTTCATCTAGGTTGCCAGATTTATTAGCATAAAGTTGTTCATAATATTGAAGATTTTAACAAGTTTCAGGAGACAAGAAAGTTAAATGAAACATCAGTAAGGATATACAATATTTAAATACTGCTGTCAACAAATTTGTCCTCATTGATAATTGTAGAATATTATTCTGAACTCTTGCAGGGTACATATTCTTTGCAAGTAGTTATGACATATTCACTGCATATATACCATGTGCTGGAACATAAGACAAGTCTCAAAATTTGTATTAAGTTAGATGTTAATCAAAATAGGCTCTCCTTTACACCCATTAGGAAGAGAGACGCTATAAAACAAACAAACAAAACTCAGAAAATAGCAAGTGTTGGCAAGGATGTAGAAAAATCGGAACGCTTGTGCACTGTTGATGGCAATGTAAAGTGGTGCAGCCTCTGGGGAAAACAGTATGGCAGTTCCTCAAAAAATTGAAAATAGAATTACCATTGACTCCAGCAATTCTACTTCTGGGCATACATCCAAAAGAATTGAAAACAGGGTCTCGAAGAGATACCTGTACACCCATGCTCACAGCAGCATCATTCACGATAGCCCAGAGGTGGAAGCAACCCAAGTGTCCACCGATGGATGAATGGATAAACACAATGTGGTCTGTCCACACAGTGGAATATCAGTCAGCTTTAAATAGGAAGGAGATCCTGACACAGGCTTCCGTATGGATGAACTTCGAGGACATTATGCTATGTGAAAGAAGGCAGTCACAAAAGTACAAATACCATATGATTACATGTATGAGGTCCCTAAAACTGTCAGATTCAGAGACAGAAAGTAGAATGGGGGTGGCCAAGGGCTGGGGTAGGGAGAAAGGGGGAGTTAGTGTTTAATGGGGACAGAGTTTCAGTTTTGCAAAATGAAAAAGAGTTCTGGAGCTGGATGGTGATGGTGTTGCTATGTGAATGTACTTAATGACATTTAACTGTATGCCTAAAGATGGTTAAGAAGATAATTTTTATGCTGTGTGTATTTTACCACAGTTAAAAGCTATCCACAAGATCTGAAAAATATTAGAAAATTAAACCACTTTTAAATAAGCAATAAATATAAAAGTCACAAGGAAAATTTAAAAATATTTTGAACTGAATGATAGTGAAAATACAGCATTTCAAAATGTGTGTGATGCCAGGAAAGTAGTGCTTAGAGGAAACTAGTAACTCTCATGATGGATAATTTTTGTGAGTCAGCTTGATTGGGCCAATCCTTGAGTTGGCAGGGTTCAGGAGTACACAGACATCTGGTCAAAGTGTTCGGGGGTGTCTGTGAGGGTGTTTGTGGATAAAATTAATATTTGAATCAGTAGACTGAGTAAAGCAGATTGCCTTCCCCAGTGTGGATCCAATCAGTTGAATACCTGAATAGAACAAAAAGTCTGAGCAAGAGCGGACTTCCTTTGCCTGACAGCTTGAGTGGTGACATCAGTCTTCTCCTGTCCTCAGACTGCAGCTTATACCCATGGGTGCTTCTGGCTCTTGGGCCTTCAGACCCCGACTGGAAGTACACCATTGGCTCTCGTGGATCTCTAGCTTGCTGGTCACACATCTTGCCAATTCGCAAGCCTCTGTAATCATGTGAGTCATTCCTTATAATAAATCTTTATACATACCTACCTGTGTATCTATACACGCACACATGACATGCATAGCCTATTGGTTCTGTTTCTCCAGAGAAGCCTGACTAAGACAGTTCTAAGTGGTTATATCACAAAAGAATAAACTTTTTATTAAGTGCAAAATCAGCTCTCTAAGGACAGGAAGGAGGCTGAGATTCTTTTAGTAAAGACCGTGCAGTTTGTGAAAGAGCCAGGACTTGTATGCTGGCGGCCAGGCTCCAGAGTCTGGGACTTAACCCTCAGACTGTGCTCTCTTCACACATGCTCCTGCTGTCAGCTTGGATCCAGCTTGCAGAGGGCAACAACAGTGTGGGAGAAGGCAGTGGTCAGGCTGATCCTGTGTGGTGCTCCCAAGGGTAGAATTTAGATTGATGGAGAGAGAGGAGCTCTTAGAAGGCAGATTTTGGATTGACATAGAGCAGAATGACTGAACAGGCTGGTTAAATGATAATGAATCCCTTGTCCCTGGAAGAACAAAGTGAGACAATAACTGGTCTCTACTCACAGTTAAGCTTGTAATTAATGTTCAAGCCAGGATTTAATAGATCCTCTTCAAGAAGTATCATGTTCCACCTAATATATCATGTCGTTTTAAAAAATGATGACTTTTCACAAGCCGTGATTTTCTGGTCATTGATCCAAAGACCATGAAGATAATTGAAATAGGTACATGATCCATCTCCCTGTCTGAAAAAAAAACAAACATTTTTTTTTTTAAACAAAACCCTCCTTGTCCTCAGGAGTTTGGAGAGGTGTTCTAACCTCACCCTAGTCCCTGCCCCCAAATACAGGAAAACACGTTTGGCCCATGTTCTGGGTCAGGCACTCAGGGATCGTGGCCATATTACTCTGCCTCTCTCTGGCTCTCAAGGTCCTCCTGTGAGATGGGAATAGTAATAAGTGTGCATTTTCTGGGTCTCTTAAAGGACTTCCCAATGTCTGTGTCCTGTGGTTGGATTTGCAATGAGGGGCAAGGATCACAGATGGAAACAGCATCAGCAAAGTTAAAAGCTGAGTGCACACAGAGGGGGCAATTCTCTCCTGCTTGGGAGGAAAAGAGCCTGATCTTTAAAGTTGAAGTTTTTCAGGATATCATCTCTTCAGCATCCAAATGCAGCCTGTTTTTGCTGAAAGGCACACAGTTCTGTGGCAGGCAAGCATCTCATCCCATCAGAGGTCAGACATTGGAGCTGGAGAACAGCAAAGTGTTCCACGGAAGCTCCTGGACAAGCTTTTCCCTTTTTTCTTCTAATGCCTGATCTCACTGGGTCAGTGTGTCCCTGAGCTGACCCCACAAAATAAAACAGACTTATTAGTGTAGAAGAGATCATACAGATGAGTCCAGCTCCTGTTTTCCTGGACATCTCAAACTCAAAATGAGAATGAAAACAGGAAAAGATTTTTGTTTTTTTTTAAACATGTCTTTGGAAGTATCCTTAGCAATGGCCTGGATGTCAGGAGAACTGGTTTTAATTCTTACTCTACCAACCAGGCGGTCATGTGACCTTCCAGGAGCCACTTGCCTTGCTCAGTTTCTAGATCTGTGAAATGGGGGTGGTTTTACTTACCTACTGTGAAATAGTAGAAAATAGAAAATATTGTACATATTTTGTGTGTGTATATATATATATGTATGTATATCTGCCCCAGTCCTGGCACAGAGCTCCTAAAGCCCTTGTGATTTTTTTGAGTGGTAAGAACACTTAGAAACATCATCTGTTCTAATATTTGGTCTTTGACCCCAGTTCCTGACATGGAGCTCCTAAGTCCCTTGGAATTTCCCGGGTGATAGAAGTGTCTTTTGCTCTAATGAAGGGATCTCTGGTGGGCTCCTCCATGATGAGAAGCTGGGAACTTTCAATCCCACCCCCACCGCTGGAGAGCGGAGAGGGGCTGGAGACTGATGCTTGATCAGTCATGCCTCCATGATGAAGCCCCCATAAATCCCCAAAGTGCAGAGTTCAGAGAGCTTCCGGGTTGGTGAACACATCCGAGTGCCAGGAGAATGGCACACCCAGTTCCACGGGGACAGAAGCGCCTGTACTCAGGATTCTTCCAGGCCTCACCCTCGGTACCTACCTCTTCAACTCACTGTTCATCCGTATCCTTTACAATACCCTTTATAATAAACCAGTAAGTGTAAGTAATGGTTTCTCTGAGTTCTGTGAGCCATTCTGACAAATTCTCCAACCCAAGCAGGGGTCATGGGACCCTCGGTTTAAAGGTTGGTCGGGAGTACAGGTGACAGCCTGAACCTGTGCTGGGCATCTGAAGCAGGGCGGTCCTGTGGATCTGGTGATGTCTGCGGGTCCACAGTATCCAAGCTGGATTGACTTGGAGGACACCCAGCTAGTGTTGGAGAATTTCTTCATGTGTGGGAACCCCACACATCTGGTATGAGAACTGAAGTGCAGGAGTAGTGGGAGTAAATAGAAAACACAGGAAATGCTTTGTCTATATACCTACCTAGCTGAGAGGAGGACATTATATGAGAAAACTAATTACAACCCTATAAACAGTTCATCTCCTAGTAGAAAAGGCTCATGCTTCTTGCTTTAGAAGCATCCTTTGGGATGCCCACCTCCACTCCTGCCCGCATTTGACACTGGGTTGAGGACATTTGACAAGCCTCCAGAACATCCTGTATTTTCTAGGGTAAGTTGCACGCTATTACTTTAACTTTATTTTGTCTTTGTTTACTGAATGAGGCACGGTCCTGCAAAAATCCAAACATACAAAAATATGTAGGCAGGGACAAAAGCTCCTTTGCTGTTCTGTGTTCCAGATGAAACCTCGTTTGCTTGTTAGTCTTCTCTACTAGAGTGTTAGAAGTTCTGGTCACCAGTTCAGATGTGGTCCGGCGGGGGTGTGCGGGTTCCTCACACCACCAAGCAATGCTCCAATAACGGCTGGGTGTCCTACAGTTCCACTCAGTCTGACACCATCTATCCAGAGATAGCATCAGATCCCACAGGATAAAGGCCCCAGTCCTAGAAGACCGCTCTCCATTTCAGATGCCAATCCAACCCCAGCATTACCTGTTCTATTGACCAACTGGCCCCCTCCTTGGGTTCCATTAATTTGCTAGAGCAGCTCACAGAAATCAGGAAACCCATTTACTCACTAGGTGACTGATTTATTACAAAGGGTGTTAAAGAATATGAATCAACATCCATATGAAGAGAGAGATACATAGGGTGAAGTCCTGAACAAAGAAACTTTTGTCTTTATGGAGTTGGGGGCTCACTCAGCACAGTGGCACATGGAAGTGTTCTTGTTCCCAACCTGGGACTCTGAATGCCCTCCTCTTGGGGGTTTTGTGGAAGCTTCATTGCATAGGCACGATCGATTAAATCATTGGCCATTGGGGATTGATTCGACTTAGTTCCAATATCAGGTTGTGGGGCTGAAGTTCAACCCCTCTGTTCAGGGTTGGTTTCCCTGGAAGCCAGCCCTGTACCCCCTTCAAGTTTTCATTAACATAAAGCCAGTTGTTGGGGGTAGGGGTTTGTTATGAATAACAAGACACCCATTTCAGCCTTGTGGCTCTGAAGCGATTTCAGAAACTGAGGACCAGAGACCAAATATAACAAAAGATGTTTTTACTGCTCAGGAAACTCCAAGGGTTTTGGAGCTATGAGCCATGAACTGTGGACAAAGACCAAATATACATAAAGAAATGTATTTTGGTCATCTGAATAGCCAAAGATGTATTTGCTATAAATTATAATACCACACCGAGACACCATTTTATCCACCTCTGTATTCCCAATTCAACAACCTGAGACACCCACTCATCCCTCGGAGGGGTATGTATGAGGACACTCAGCAAACACCTACTGAATGAATAAGCAATCCCAGTCCACGGACTGCTCCATTGTTTTTCTTTTTAAAGTGTGCTGTCTGCAGGAACAGATGTCTAAAGCTAATCTTCCATGTAATTATAAGAGCTTAAAATGATTTTCTTGACGTTGTTAAAAAAAGTTCAACCAAGTACATTTAAAAGACCTGACTGGGTTTATTCAATGATTCATGCATCAGGCAGCATCCAATTAGCCGACAGAAAGGAGCTCTGAGGAGCTGTACAAAATGAAAGATTTATGGACAGTAGGGAGCAGGAATAAGCAAGTTATACTAGGCAAGAAATCAACTTGGTTATTGCAAGGTTACTTTCCCTTAGGGGTCTGTCGGGCAGGTTACCTAGGGCTGATCAGGAAATTCCTGGTCCATTGGTTTAAGATTCCATTTCTGGGAGAAGCGAAACTGTAATTAAGTTAAATCTCGGTTTGGTGATGGGGGGCTTAGCATGAGCAACAAGCCTGATGTCTTGTTTTTAACAACATGGTACTTCCTCCAAACCATGACATTTCTGTAAAATTCGGCAACAACCCAAGAGCTTTTCTATTATACAGTTTCTCTATAAATTTAATACAACTGTCAATGAATATTTGGAAATGTAAAACAGAAGGAAAAAATTCTGTAGGTTTATCCCCTTAACACAAGAAGCATTTGTATTTTGGTATATTCCCTTTTCAGTAAGCCCTTTTTTGATAGAATTTTTAGAATCTAGTTTTAGTTTTTTCTAGAATTTATTAGATTTTTAGAATTTGAAAACATTAGAAAATATATACAATAATCGAACACCTACAGTTCCCAAACTCAGAATTAACAACCATTAATATGGAATTTGCTTTTAAAGAAGCAAACTATTGCAGTTGGCTGCAATCACTCTCATGACTTGGGTGGGAATCCTTCCTATATAAACAATGTATGTTCTGTCTGTCAGTTCTATGCTTGCCTTCCCTGCTCCCTGCTTATCACATAGGCTAGAAGCTTCTGAGCTACATATCCTGTCTCCCTTCCCGGCTGGTTTTGGGGAGGCACTGGTGGGCAGTTGTGAAGTCAGAGAAAAAATGTTTGTAGTTTGTGGCGCCATCTCTGGTAGATGTTGGTACTTTCAGCAGCATGAGTAGCAGCCAGAGCACAGGTTCTGTGTGGGCAAGGTGGGGGGGCAGGGCCTCCCGCAGATCAGCAGGAAGTGGAGCTCTTGGCTCTGTCCAGGGAGGGAGAAAGCCTCCTGGTGTCTGAGAACTATTTCCTCTTTCCTGTTATTCCGCCATCCCTTTCAACACATTTGAAACCAATTATTTGCATTAAATACCTTTCTTCTTGAAATAGCTAGAATTGCTTCTATTTTCCTGACCAGGCATGGATGAATACAGTACTGTTGATGGCATGTTCCTAAAATTCACACAAATAGCATCATGCTGTATATAACATTCTGCATTTCCTTTTATTAAAAAAAATAGTTAACTATAAAGATACAGAAAAGTGTGCAGTTTAACAAAAGGTTGTAAACACTCATGAAACTATTCATCAGGCTAAGTAGCGGAAATTAGTGGCATCAGAAATACCCAATATATCCTTATGCTGTGTTTTTTCATTCAACACTATGATTTTGTGATCTAACCATGTTGATCTAAATATTTGGCTTATCCTTTTACACTGTAGTACGGTATTTTATTCCACAAATATACTATGATTTATGTACCCATTCTCTTACTTAGTGAAATCAGAGATGCTTCAAATTGGTTCACATTCACGAAAAATCTTGCAGGTAAATCTTGTGCACATGTGAGAATTTCTCTATAGCCATTCAGTCAGAATGGGGTTCATAACCTATTAGTGGGTTGAGAAGTCAGGGTAAGGGGTTCCAACCAAAATATTTTTACAGCTTTATTGAGATGTATTTCACGTAACCTAAAACCTACCAATTTAAAGTGTAAAGTTCAGTGTTTTTGTTTAGTGTTCCACAGGGATGTGCAGCCATCACCACAATCTAATTTTAGAGTATTCTCATAACCCCCAAAACAAGTCTCATGTCCATTAACAGTCACTCCCTGTTTCTGCTCCCCCCAAACCTGCCCTCCAGCCCAGGTACCTACTAATCTATTTTTGGCTTCTATGGATTCACCTATTCTTGACATTTCAGATAAATGGAATCATGCAATATGTGGCTTTTTGTGTCTGGCTTCTTTCACTCAGCACAGTGCTTTCAAGATTCATCTATGTTGTGGCATGCATTAGAACTTCATTCAGTTTTGTGACTGAGTAATATTCCATCATATGGATAGACCATATTTGGCTTACATTAATCAATTGGTGGAAAATCAGGTTGTTTCCACTTTTGGCTATTATGAGTGTGTGAAGGTATGTTTTCATTTCTGTTGGGTATATTCCTGGAAGTAGAATTGCTGGATCAAATGGTAACTTTGTGTGTAACATTTGAGGAACTGCTGAACTATTTTTCCAAAGTGGCTGCATCATTTTACATTCCCATCAACACTGTGATGATCCACTTGGAACCCCCCACCTTAGTTTATTATTCATAAAATGATATAAAGATTATTTTAAACTAAGTACATTTGAGATTCAACAGATGCAGAAAGCCTTTTCAGAGCTTCCCTTATCTGATTAAAAGCAGAGACTTCTGGAAGTGAGGCTGCCATAACTCTTTTCTCCAAGGGAATTTTATTGGCCAGAAAGTTAGATAAGATCACTTGTCTACTAGAAAAGCAAACATTATCACAAACTTTCACATCTCCTGTTTGTTCCTCTAGAGACCCATTTGTCCTTCCCATAAAAGGTCTTTCTCCCATCCTCCCCTGTTAAGGTAAACGTATAAGCTCCCATATTTAGCTGTTTAGAGTCACATTTTTTTGTGAACTTCACATACATAGGTAAATAAAAATCTGCCTTTTATCTTGCTGTCTAACTTTTATCAGCTTAATTTACAAGCCCTGAAGCACTAACATAACAGCAGGGTAGAGGAAAAGTTTTTCCTCCAACAGTTCCAATTACCCCATATTTTCTCCAACACTTGTTACTGTCTATCTTTGTTATTACTGTCATCTTAGTAGATGTGAAATGGTGTCTTATTGTGGTTTTGATTTGCATTTTCCTGATACCTAATTATGTTGGACATCTTTCCTTGTACTTACAGCCATTTGTATATCTTCAGAAAAATGCCTATTCAGGCACTATCTCCATTTTTAATTGGGTTATTATATTTTTATCATTAAATTGTAATCCAACACTTAAAAAAATGAAATGTAGAGAAAATGCTTAGAACTATGCCTGGCATGTTAAAGGCTCAAAAAACGAAATGTGGAATAGAACAGAAAGTATCAGAGTGATCACTTGTAGGAAGGGTAGATTTTATTTCATGGAACTCTGGTCCAGTCATACAAATGCACATGTGAATTGTATTTCTTACTGGGGATTGCTCTCAAAAAAGTTTAAATCCTGTTATTCTAAGGTACATTCTTAAGAGATGAATTGCTAGGTCATAGAATAAGCCCCTATTCAAGTTGACTTAACATAGATCCAGAGTCTCTCTATAAATCTGAAGTCCAAAAATTAGTAAAAACCTTTGGCAGTGAAAACTGACCTAAAATGAGCTAAGGCTGATTAAAGTCTATATTTATCCTATCTAATGTGAATATTCATGTTTCACTGCAAAAAAAATCAATCCATCCACAGTACGATGCTGTTCTTGAAGTCATGGGAATGGTTATATAAAAGTGACATCTTGTACCCTTACCTTTCAAAGTGAAAAAAAATTTCTGGGACACATCTGGTCTCAAAGATTTTCAATAAGAGCTTGCAGAGAGAGATACCTAAAAGCTTTCCAAATTGGCTGAACCAATTTACACTTTCGCCAGCAGCATGAGAGAGTTTGTTTCCCCTCTTGTTTGCCCAGACTTGATACAGGCAGACTTTAAAAATTTTGCTAGTCTGGTTAGTGAGACAAGAAATTTTGTTGCTGTTTTAATTTGAATTTCCCTGGTTGTTGAAAAGGATGAACCAGTTTTCTTATGTGTATTGGCTATTTGGATTTCCTCTTCTTGGAATAGTCTGTTCATCTTTTTGGTGTTATTTCCTTAGCTTTTTACAAGCTGACTCCTATCCAGGTAATTTTTAATTTTCAGCTGGTGGAGAACTTGGATTAGTCCTCACAAATTTATCTTTGTTGTCTGAGATAATAGTGGTAGAAGAGACACTAAGAAATTTCAAATAAGGATGATTTCTGCCTTTCTCAGTACAAGTGGTATTTAGGGTCCCTAGTGTAAAAAATGGCAGAAGATTTCTCTCCCTGTCCCTCCAACTGATTAAATTTTGAGCTCATTGGGGTTTCTAATGAATACAAAACAGTGAAACCTAAATTATTCAGTCAAGTCAGGTTATGACCTAAAGGACATTACAATTTGCAACAGTCTAATGTATACCTCTGTGACGTTAGTGTTGAGAGATACTGTCAATAGCTGAGCTAAATCTATCTGGCTGATGAGTAAAATTATTCATTTAAGTAAGCCTGGCCATGGGCAGGGAGGGAGACTGGAGCACATCACAAAAAGTCATCTTCCCTCTGACAGGAAGTTGTCTGCCCATCGACAGGAAGTGTCAGGTGGAGGGCAAACAATCTGAAAGCTGAGAGGTTGACAGGAGAAAAACTGGCTCGGAGAACAAAATGGGAAGTCATGGAAAACCTAATGTTCCTCTTGATGACTGTGTTGGTGCATGAAATGAAAGTTTCCTAACATATGTTTAGTTGCCTGGGTGAGAATTTTTATTTATGTGTAATGTCCTGTTGGTTTACATGTAATCTCTCATTCTGGGCGAAAGGACTATACCCAGAACAATGTAATTACTAGCATATTCTGGTATCATCTTCATCAGAATAAATATTTACATTTGAGGAGTCTTTTGCTGTTACCAAATCTTTTTATATTAAATATATCCTTTGATATTTTAATAATCCCTGGGAAGTGGAAATGGTTGGTCTCATTTATTAGTCAAGAAAACTCAACTCTAAGAAAGGAAATGATTTTTATTTAATTCACCTAAGGGGCAGGTCTGGGGAATAGGGCCAGGGGATAAAGTTGTACATACTTTGAACAGGGGTCACACACTCAAAGGCCTATGGGGCTACAGGTAATGGAAATTATTAATAGTGGCTAGTAGTTTAATGCGGAGTGAGGACTGGAAAAGTAGAGAGGTCACAAATCCTTCTTTTAAAAGGTAGCTAGCTGCCACTGATCTTCCCTACATCATTGCCATTTGGGACTCTGGGCCCAGTGTTGCCAGAGCTTCCAATTTTTCAGGAGAAATTATAAATCCAGATGTTATATAAAATACCCTGATTTTTTAAAATATAATTTATTTTATTATCATTAATTTACAATTACATGTGCAATATTACGATTATTAAACTACCCCTTCATCAGGTCCCCCCCACCAACCCCATTACAGTCACTGTCCATCAGCGTAGTGAGATGCTATAGAATCACTACTTGTCTTCTCTGAGTTGTACTGCCCTCCCCGTGCCCCCCCAACATTACATCTGCTAATCGTAATGCCCCTTTTTCCCTCTTATCCCTCCCTTCCCGCCCATTTTCCCCAGTCCCTTTCCCTTTGGTAACTATTAGTCCGTTCTT
This sequence comes from Smutsia gigantea, assembly GCA_032199065.1. NCBI lineage: Eukaryota > Metazoa > Chordata > Mammalia > Pholidota > Manidae > Smutsia > Smutsia gigantea. The sequence goes on from JAVSCE010007197.1 coordinate 18,212, forward strand.
GGGTTCTGTGAGTCTTGTGCTGTTTTGTTCCTTCAGTTTTTTTCTTTGTTCTTATACTCCACATATGAGTGAAATCATTTGATACTTGTCTTTTTCGGCTTGGCTTATTTCACTGAGCATAATACCCTCTAGCTCCATCCATGTTGTTGCAAATGGTAGGATTTGTTTTCTTCTTATGGCTGAATAATATTCCATTGTGTATATGTACCACATCTTCTTTATCCATTCATCTACTGATGGACACTTAGGTTGCTTCCATTTCTTGGCTATTGTAAATAGTGCTGCAATAAACATAGGGGTGCATCTGTCCTTTTCAAATTGGGCTGCTGCATTCTTAGGGTAAATTCCTAGGAGTGGAATTCCTGGGTCAAATGGAAATACCCTGATTTTTAAATGTTGACAAACAATCCAAATTAAAGAACTCTGAAAAAGTGTTTTTCTGATGCTAAAAGGTGGGGAGTAGGGGACTCGTTGAGTGAATACTTGAATACCTAGTTTTAAGCACTATCCTAAGCACTCTAGGATTAACCAAATCCTGGTCGTGACTCTACGAGGACCTCCCTAGTTACAGAGGAAAATGTAGTGAATAAGTTTCTTAGGCCCGCAGAGCCAGGATCTGGCCAGCATTTGCAGTGGCATCAAAGTAAGTGCCATCTAAAGGTGGGCAGTGGGTGTGGTCTGCTCTAGGTGCAGGTAGTAAGACAAGGCATTCTCTGCAGAGAACTTTAAAACAGGAATAAAAGTGGACTGAAGGTTGTCTGGTTTTTGTCATCACCATGTAAAGGCATTATTAAACAATGTCAGTATGTATTTATTATTTATCACACAGTGATAAAATACACCAATCCCTGAGAAAACTGATGCAGCTTAAGTTCTACAGAATTGCTATAGCTACTGTTAGAGTTTAAAAAAATTCTTTGTGTGTGTGATAACACATCAAATTTACCATCTTAACCATTTTTAAGTGCAGTTAAGTGTATTCACATTATTTTGTGACTTATCTTCAGATGTTTTCTTCTTATAAAACTGAAACTCTGTCCCCATTAAACAGTAACTCCTCCTCCTGCCTCTCACCAGCCCCTAACAACCCCCATTCTACTTTCTGTCTCTCTGAATTTACTCTTAAGGACCTCATATAAGTGAAAGCATACAGTATTTTTCTTTTTCTAACTGGCTTATTTCATGACATTTTATAATGTCCTCAAGGCTCATCCATGTGGTGGCATGTATCAGAACTTCCTTCCTTTTTAAGCCTGAATAATATTCCAATGTAAAGGTAGACTACATTTGTTTATCCATTTACCCATCAGCGGACCCTTGTGTTGCTTTCCCTTTTGGCTGTTGTGAACAGTGTTGCTATGAACATGAGTATACAGATGTCTCTTTAAGACCCTACTTTCAATTGTTTTGAGTATCTACCTGTATGTGGAATTGCTGGCTCATATGAAATTCTGCTTTTAACTTTTTGAGGAACTGCCATACTGTTTTCCACAGTAGCTACACTGTTTCACATTCCCACCAGCAGTGAGAGCACAAGGCTTTCAGTTTCCCTACCTCCTCGCCAATACGTGTTCTCTGTTTTTTTCCTTTGTAATAGCCATCCTAAACAGTATAAGGTGATATTTTGTAGTTTTTGCATTTCCCTAATGATTAATGATGTTGAACATCTTTTCATAGGCTTGTAGACCATTTCTTTGGAGAAATGTCTATTCAAGTCCTTTGGCCTTTTTAAAATTGGGTTATTTGTTTTGTTGAGTTTGCAGGAGTTCTTTATATATTGTGGATGTTAACCCTTTATCAGTATATGATTCGCAAATATTTTATCCCATTCTGTAGGTTGCCTCTTCACTCGCTGACAGCCTCCTTGGATGGATGGAAGTTTTTAAGTTGGATGTAGTACAATTTACCTATTTTTGCTTTAGTTGCCTGTGCATTTTTGAATTTTAATAACACATAAGGTCTAAAATAAGACATTTAAAAAACTTATGCTTAAATAAGCAATTAATTATACATGGACATTAATTCAGATAACTCCTAGTTACAGTCTGCTCCTCATACACATGGATTTAGCTCATGTGCTTCCAGAATAAACTTGTACGTTTTTGGAACCATTTGGGTTTTCTTCAGGAATAGTTCTTGTCTCCAGCCCGTATGGTGTTACCTATTCCTATGTTTAAACTAATTTCAAAGTAAACAGTGATAGTACATTGATTATGAAGACAAAGAAAAACAACCTGAGTTACTCTGATTCAACTATTCCATGTGACCACTTGTAATTCTTATTTGGCCTAAATTTTAGAATGTGAAATAGTGTGTGACCTGCAAGGGGTAATATTTTTGTTGACTAAGTGCAAGTCTTACCTTATACTTGAACTATTTTACTGAATTTGCATATTAGCTTAAAAATGGGAAAAAAAATTAATCATTACTCTTATTTATTATTTAATGGCCAGTATACTCTAATGTTAATCACTATTGCAACAGCCCTGTATGTAAATATAAATTAAAAAAAATGCATAGATGTAATTAAAAAGTATCAATCCACCACCTTCCCCTTTTTGGCTGTAATATTTATTATTATTATTATTGTGTTTTTGCTGACTTGCTTATATTTACAAAGTTCAATAAAACAACGAAAGAGAGTTATTTTTTCACAACCATGATTACGTTATATTTAATGTTTATTATCCAAATACTTTGTCTTATAAAAGAAGAGTGTTAAAAAATGATCTTCCCCAGGAGTTGGACAGCCTAGGCGCACTAATGGAAGAATGAAATATCCAGGCGTGTGCAGGCTGGAAGAGGGGGTATAGGAGGTACAAGTCAGGGCTAACACTGTGCATTAACGGACACTGTGGAGGGTCTGAGGACCATAAGGACGAGTTTGGATTCTCTCCCAAAGGCATCTGGGAGGCTTGGAGGACTAGCCAGGCAAGAGGTGTGCTGGGATCTGTGTCGATCGCTCTGGCACCAATGTGATGCTGCTGGATGGCTGGAAAGGTTCCAGAAGCCAGGAGTGGGACCTGTCCTCCTCCAGTTTTGTGGCCTGGAGATGGCTGAGGACTCCCTTGTGTGTCCATCCAGGGCTGCAGTGTCAGGCTTAGCCCACTGGGACAACACACATGTGCCTCAGCTTCTGAAGGGCCCTGACACTGAGAAGCTGCAGTCAACTTGTTCTGTAGCCATTGTCCCACAGCACCGCCTGTGGGGACAAAGGGAGTGGGCAGGTGAAGATGAAGGGGTCCCCCAGCCCGGGGGAAGCTAACTGAAGCCAGTGCTCACTGATCCTGGCAGAGGGGCAACGTGGCAAATGTGAGAAAACCGTGAGAGTAAATGCACAAACAGAAATTGGATCGCACAGGCAGGCAGCATGTCTGGGCATTGATAAGAAGCAGCAATTTCTGTAATTAAATGGCGCCACTGTCTTACACGTGAAGAAGTTTTGGAAAGCGCTTGGCAAAGGCTGAGGCCATTCCAATGCTCCTCTCTGTCTCTTATTTTTTTATTTTCCCAAACGCCAAGGTTTCCAGCTCAGAGAGGATGTGGAAGTTTCACTTTGGGCCCTCCTTTCCCACATTTCCGGGGACCGTGACCAAACCTTGCGGCAGACAAGCTCAACAGGGAGACCACGGCCCCTGTGGCAGTGCCAGCAAGCGTGTGACATGGGGAAGGTGGAACTCAGCATGAGGGGCTCTGCGACACAAACTTCTACTCCAGAGGTAAAGTGACAGTGAAGAACTTTCAAGGGAGAAGGAGAGATGGAGAGGGAACTTAGAGATCAAAAGCTCATTTCATCCAATTACGACGTTTGAACCTTACTTGGATCCTAATTCTTAAAACCCAAACTGTAAAGTAAACATTGTGACCTTATGAGACAGTTGGAAATTCGAACTTGGACTGGATATTTTATGACTGAGGAATTGCTGGTTTTTTAGATGTGATAATAGTACTGTGATTATAGTGTACATATAAAAGGGTCCTTGTGTTTTAGATTAACACACATGGAAATACAGACAAAATGATTGAGTGCCTTGGATTTGTTGCAAAATGGTATGCGATGGGCTGGGGCTGGCTGCAGAAGGAGCTGGCATGGGGGATTGTGGTCATGGAATTGGGTGGCCAAGGGGCTTCATTACTTCATTATACCATTCTATCCACTGTTGTAGATGTTTGAGGTTCTCTATTATAAAAATTTAAGAACATATTTTGTTAGAAAAAGATGGTGTATAGGCTCTAATATGACAGCCTCCCACTTGAAAAGTTACTTGCCTTTTAAATCCTCTTCTACCCTTATCCCCTCAAGGAGGAAGGCATCTTGACAGGGCGGGTGCTGTCTTTGATACTGTCTAGTGTTTGGTATCTCCCCACTGAACACGGAGAGCAGGCCTTGGACTCTGAGCCTTTGGCAGGAAACAGTATCTATTTGTAACTTGATGTATTCCTTTGTTTTGTTGTATTTATTTTTTGGCTATATCTTTGGCAACTGATACTGGTTTTTTGTTTACAGAAGTGACAGTTTTCTTCTGAAATAAATATATATAAACCTTTCAATTTAAAGATGAATAGGAAATAGTACAGGTGGTACTCGGATATTGTAAGATTTTTTTTAGGGTGGTAGGAGATGACAGAAGTCTGGGAGGCACTGATACCAGCAAGTATCTCAGGGTCCCTATGGGGTCCCTTCCATATCTGAGGGTCTTCTATGTCTGTGGCAAGATGGTCTGCTCAGGCCCGCAGTGCCCTTGAATTTCAGATAAAGCATTTGATGCCCAGAGAAGGGGGCCCAATAGCAGGGAGTGGAAATGAACCACACAGAGAAGGCAGCTGGTGGGCCCCAGACACCATCCATTACCAGTTTCATAGGCAACTGAAATGGTGTGTGTGGGCGAGGGGAGGGGGCAAGTTTAAAGACAATGTACAGGGGAAAATCATAAATGGAAAATGTTTTATCCAACATTTTGTTGTTTCCCATTGGTTGTTCTCCTGACTATCTCAAATTAAGCATACAGGTGGTCAGCATGCTGTGTCTACCCATATTATTTTGTTAGGCTTGTTTGTGTAATTAAACTTTTTTTTTAAACATAATTGTTGATGCACATGAGCTGTAAGAAATAATGCAGACATAGCCCATGAACCCTTTACCTACGTCCCCCATGGGCAACAACTTGCAAAACCATAGGACAATATTGCAACTAGGAAATGGACATTGATACAGTCAAGGTAGAGAACACTTCAATCACCGCAAGGATTTCTTCTGTTGTCCTTTTATAGCCAAATCTCCCTACACCCTCTCCTGGCCTTGTCCTTACCTCTGGCAATCCATATTGTGTGATATGGATGAACCAGAGTCTGTTTAACCACTGCTCATGGAAAGACCTCTGTGCTTTTTCCAGTTTGGGGTTATTACAAATAAAGCTGCTATGAACATTTTATGTACAGGTTTTTATGTGAACATGAGTTTTCCGTTCTTTGGGATAAATGTCCAAGAATGTGTATATTTGTTTTTAATGAATTAATTGCCATATTTTCCATTCAAGATGTTTCACTTAAAGGCCTATGTTCTTGATTTCTCCTCAATAATCAGAATGTCTGGAAAGATGGGCCCACAGTGACTTATGACCCCATTGGGCCAGGGTACCTCAGCCCCCTAATGCCCTGATCCCTTTTATTTATTTGCCTGCTTGGCAAGACTACTGGTTTGCCAGTTTAAGTGGGTTGAGTCAGAACATGAGTTATATCTTAATTTTTAAATATATACATGCATATGCATAAGATTTCCCTGGAAGTGTACTCAAGGAGAAATTACTGGTTGCCTCTGGGGGTGGGGGTGTTGGGTGATGGGACCGTGAGGGGTGATCACTTTTACTCTTTTACTGTGAGCCCTTTTGAGCCTTTATTAATTTAAGCCATCTGACTGTATTACTTGAAAATGAATCAATCAAATGTGCAAACAAATATACTAAGGCTCCCTCACAGATACCCCCTCTGGGGCTGCTCTTTCTATACACTCTTCTGTCTCTTCAGAGAAGAGAATCCATTGGAATTCCCCTCTCCCCCACAGCACCTGGTTCTACACAGGGAACCCCCCTCCTCCAGCTCTGGGATCTATAGAGGTTCCTCCTAATGCAGACATTCCCTGGTCTGGGGCCTACGGGCTTTGAAGGCGAGACCTCAAACATCCTTTATCACCATCCAAAAGCCCCTGACCCCTGAGTGGCAAGCTCCAACCCATCTGGACCTCTCTGAAGCCCAGGGGTGACTCTGCCCCGCCCAGGGGCCACGTCCTCCAAGAAGCCTTCCCAGCCTGTCCTTCCTTGTCAGGCAGTAGCATCAGTGTGCCTTTCTGGTTACAATTCAGCGCACACTTCTGGAACCCTTATACAGCCTCCCCACCCGTCCTGTCCTCCTGCCGGGCTGGGCTCTCCCCGCAACGGATGGACATTTCATCTGGTGCATGTTTGTGCCTGTGGAGCCCCCCTCCCCCCATGAAGTGCACGACAAAGACAAACCAGGGAGCACAAAATGAGGCCTGAATTTAAGGTCTAAGACTTCTGTGTGTAGATGAATGCAGCGATGCTCAACGTTCTCTGTCCTGCGGGAGCTGGCAAGGGTGCAGGGGTAGAGTGTGCTCTGGCAGCGTGGGTGCTCTAAATCTGCCCTTTGGGTGACTTCACTATGGCTTCCGGAAGACAGTGGGTGCAGCCCAGAGAACAAGGGCTGTGGGACCTGAGAGCCCCAGCGCTACTCTTGTCGGTTGAGTCACCTTCAGGCCACTCAATCGCTGTTTTCTCCTTGAGAAATGATCACAACGACGTCGGGCAGAGCTGTGAGGAGGTTAAAGGGGGAGGAAGCACACATCCGGCCCTTTGCGGAGCCCACGGTCGTTTTTCTGGAGCACAATGGGGCGCATCTTGGCGCCCCGCATGCTGGATTTCCTGGGTGCCTGTCCTTTCGGGTGTTGACGGTCAGTTTCCCTGACTGAACTCACAAGCGCGGGAACCTGGCGGCCTCATTTGCGCTGCCCTCAGGCCCGGCTCAGTCGCCTCAGGCACAGAGCACAGCCGAATGAATGAATGCACGGACGGTTGGAAGGCTCCACACTGGCCCCCAGTACCGCCGTAAAGTTTGAAGCCACCGAGTAGGAGCGTGGAGGCCAGAAAACCGCCCGGGACTTCCCGCTTGGTCCGGGGGTGGCCCGCGGGCGCGCGCACGTTGAGGCTGTCTCCACGCGGGCGCGCGCTCCATCCATTCTCCCCACTCCCTGACGGAGGCTCGGGCACGGGCCCCATCCCCCACCGTGGCCCGGGCGCGCACCCAGCCCCTCCCTCCGGCCCGTGTGGCGGGGGGCCTGGGTGGGGTCCCCGCGAGCTCGGCCCCCTCAGCTCCCGCGCTTGGGCCGCCGGGGCCCAGGAAGTGGCCCTAGGCCCCGGCGCTGGCCCCGCCCGCTCCCTCCCGCGCATATCACCTGCCGGCCCGGCGCGCGCGGGCGGGGGAGGAGGGCGCGAGGGGGCGCGCGCGGGCGGCCAAGCGCCGGGTCGCCGGAGGTGAAGCGCGGCGAGGATGGCGGCGCGGGGCCGGGGGCTGTTGCCGCTACTGTTCGCGCTCTCGGGGCTGCTGGCGCTGGGTCCCACCGCCGCGGCGGCCAAGCTTAACATTCCCAAAGTGCTGCTGCCCTTCACGCGGGCCACGCGCGTGAACTTCACGCTGGAGGCCTCGGAGGGCTGCTACCGCTGGTGAGGCGCGCGGCCGGCGTCGGGCCGGGGAGGGAGGGCCTCGGGCCTGGGGAGGCCGGCGGGCGCGCGCTGCAGGTGCGCCGGCGCGAGAGAGGACGGCGGCGGCCGGTGGCGCTGGTCCGCACGGCCTGCAGCGCGCGCGCGCGGCCTTCGGCCGGGGCTGGCGCCGGGAGCCTGGCCGGCGCGCCCCCAGCAGGTGCGCCGGCGTGCGCTGCCCGGGAGGCAGTCAGGCGGCCGCGGCCGCAGCGGCGCGGCGCGCGTGACCCAATGGCGGGCTCACTGCTCGTCACTGCGCTTGGCGCCGCCCGGGTTCCACGCTGCTCGGGCGGGAAGAGAGCACGGCCCGGCGGGCCGTGACCTGCGTGCTTGTTCGGGAGGAGGAGGGGGCCCCCAGCCCCCACTTGAGGGAGCAGTCCGGTGCTGCAGGGGTTCCCGCGAAGGCCCGACCTGGGAAGGTGGGGCTTCAGGACTTCTCCCTTAGGGAGAGGAATGCGCCGGAGCTGCTGGGCCGGGAATGGGGGTCCACGTGGTCTTACCCTTCTTGTTCAGGTCTCCAGGGAGGACGTGCTCAAGGCCCTTTAAATATTGAGTCTGGGGAAGTAGGTTTCTTGAGTTTGTCCAATGACGGAGAATTCATCCCTAGCGCCAGTGTGGTGTGGGAATTGCGTTTATGCAGAAGTGTGGGAGTCGAATTGTATTCCTTCGTAAACCTGTGATGAAAGGTCTTTCGGAGGAAACGCTAGGGATCCATTTTACAGATGAGAAATGAGACACTAGAGAATTGTTGGTGGTTCACCCCCAGGTTGCCCACAGAGTGGGGATAGCTTTGATGTTCAAAACTCAAGTCTTTTTTTGACACCTCCCCTCCTGACTTCCTGGGGTAATAATCTACATTCACTGTGGGGGATGTGATCTGGAAGACCCCAGAAACGAATGAAACTAGAGCCTACGTTTGCCTCTTCCATCCCCTCTGCCTCCCAGCCCACCCCAAACTGGGAAACCTGGCTACACTCTTTGACTGGGGTAGGGTTATGGGGTCCCATCCTTCATCCTGCAGTCAGAGAAGGATGCACTGAGTAGAAACAGCCCAGGGTATGACCCCAGCCACACCTCACTGCCCAGACCTTGCTAGAGATGAAGAGAAGGAAGTGGTCCCCTACCCCCTGCTTCCTCCCTGATACACTTTTGCTCTTCCTTTTCTTTACCTGTAACTAGGCTGGGTCAGTGTTGAGGCTTAACAAGGCGTGATGACATTACAGAGAACCAAATGTGTATGTTTTAAGTTTGTTTGGATATTAGTCTCTGCATATATGCAGGTATGGTGCTCAGAGCAGCCTTCTTCATTACTTATAACTACATATAACTTTATTTTACGAAAGTCTGCCTCCTGAAATAAGGCCATGCTATGTCAGCCAATTCCATATTGGATTTAGTGCCTTATGCACCTGGAGGGTCTTGTTTCTGGCTTGATAGCAGAGGCTTTCAGTTTTCCATATCCCTGAATACATACAGCCTTGTCTGGCATGTGAAAGTCACCCATTAGTCCCTACTTTGCAGGCGATACATGTTCATCCTGGTTGAAGTTGTCTGTTCTCCTGATACATGGATAAGAAAGAGAAAGCTGGTTATTAAAAACAGCTGGCTTCAAATGCATCCCTTTGGATGTATTTGTATGCTACTTCCTCTGAGACTCAATTGCTGTAGTTTTTCCTGAAGTAACAACCTGCTTTTTCCCTTTTCTTGTCTGAGAGGAGCTGATGGATTTTAATTGACTTGTGTAGCTTCTTAGGAGGAAGGGAGAAAAAATTCCTAATCTCTGATGCATCAGAGACATGCTAAGTACTTCAAAACTTGTTTGGCACCTGATCCATAGTTTTATTGCAAATGTGTGACTGCTTATGTAAGTGTTTTCTCAGAGGTATTTGGTGGTTGTTATTTCCCCCATAACTTCACAGGTAAGTCTTCTGTCAATCAGGCATTGAAAATGTTTTCTTTATTTTTAGTCATGCTGTTCCTAGTTTAGCCAGCTACTGGCTTTTGAAGGATATCCTCTGGAGATTTTTTAAGCATTGGCATGCAAACAAGCTATGTATCTACAGTCTTCTAAACCTGGGAGGAAAATATCCTCTTCATCCAAGGAGTTCATTGTTAAATCTCTAAGATGAAAAACAAAGAAAATTAAAACTCTCCTGGATCTTGGGGGAATTTTTGCTCATCCTTTGAATTTTCAGCCAGGCTCCCAAGTTTATTGAAATCACCACTTAACCTGAGCCAGTGGCTCTTGGTTTACTTTTCCTGTTTCTTGGTAGACAATTGTAGGGCCAGAGAAACTGTAGAGAACCTCTAAACTGCCCACATTTCTGTCTGAGCCTCAAAGAGAGTTTTCTATGAGATGGCCTGTAAGTATAGACAGTCCCCGGCTTCTGATGATTTGGCTTATGATTTTTCAACTTCATGGTGGTGTGAAAGCAATATGCATTCATTAGGAACTGTACTTTGCATTTTGAACTGTGGTCATTTCCTGGGCTAGTGATATGTGATTCTGGACAGGGGCAGTGAGCACAGGTCCTCATCAGCCACGTGATCAGGAGGATGAACAACCAATAACTGTTACAACCATTCTGTCCCCACACAACCATTCTGTTGTCTCACTTTCAGTACAGTATTTGTAAATTGCATGAGCTATTCAACACTTTATTATAAAATAGACTTGGTGTTAGATGATCTTTCCTAGCTGTAAGCTAATACAATGTTCTGAGCACCTTTAAGGTAGGCCGGGCTAAGCTATGATGTTCTGTAGGTTAGCTGTATTTGATGCATTTGTTACTTTCAGATATTTCAACTGTGATAGTCTCTGAGTTGAGCAGGAGCTTACCGGGCTGCCTCCTGTCCCACTCCATTCAGGAACTGAAGCCTCTGGCTAATTCGCCAGACTCTTTAAATCCCTCTGATTGTACCAAGCATTGCTGGTTATGTGACAAATTCCTGATTTTTTTTTTCTATTTTGGGTTATTGAAAGTGCTCCATTGAGTATCTTTCATTAGGTCCTTTTCAAAGTATCCTTTTATATACATAGTGACATTATTATACAGAGAATGGGGAAAACAGAGAAAGAGAAACCTTCCATAATCCTTCAACTACAACATAATCACATCTTGGTTTCCTTTTAGTCACTTATTTTCCCCCCTTGAAGTTCATTTCTTGCCTCAAATCTGGTTTTCAGGCCCGTTGGTAACCTTCTCTGCCAAACCACCAGCTGTTAGCTCAAGTATTTTTTACTTTGATCAGCTCAGAGACTGTCACAGTTGAAATATCTGAAAGAAAAATGCATCAAATACATCTAACCTACAGAACATCATAGCTTAGCCCGGCCTACCTTAAAGGTGCTCAGAACACTTGTATTAGCTTACAGGTGGGAAAGATCATCTAACACAGTCTGTTTTATAATAAAGTGTTGAATAGCTCATGCAATTTACAGAATACTGTACTGAAAGTGAGACAACAGAATGGTTATGTGGGGACAGAATGGTTGTAAGGGTTATTGGCTGTTCATCCTAAGGTCTTCATAATCATCCTCAGAGGTCTCGGTGTCTGAGCACCATTCTGCTTGGTCAAAGTTCCATCATCATCTTTTTCTTGTCTGTGTGGTCGAAGGCCCAGGTGCTCTGGATTCTCCAGTGGGCTGCCCTGTCTTGCAGAAAGTGAGTGTCTTAGGTTGGTTTCCCAGAAGTACAGCCTGAAAGGAGGATCTGGTTGCACATACTTTATTGAGAGGGTGCTCTTTGGGAAGTGGTATAGGGAAGAGGAGATGAGTAAGGATGACATCTCAGAAAAAGCCTGCATGACTGATGTCACCCTCTGGAGTTGAATTGCATTGGAGGTCATCTTCTCTTGAGGCAAGGTGGAGACCACACTTCAGAGCTTTACTCACTACCAGTCTGCCATTGGCTACCGCTAAGGGAAGAGGGTGTTGTGTAACCTCCCAGGCCTCTGGGTGAAGCACCCCTATTGGCCAAGGGTGTTTGACTGGATAAAACTTATATGCAAAACTGAGGTGTCGGCAGGACATGCACAGAACCCACTAAAGCTGCACCCACACTTCTGTACCTGAAATCTCCCCAGGGCACCATATAGCTGCCTCCTGTATTCACCAGGTCTGGGCCTGAACCAGTGTGTATCTGGTCACCATGGCCTGGGCATTTCTCAGCCAGGAGTATAAGGATGCTTGTGGAGCAAGTTGGAGCCCTTTCTGCTGCATGGGCCCCACACAGTGGAACTTGTCCTTGGAGTGTGCTATGTCCCAGGTAGCTCGGACGATCCTTGGAGAATCAGTGGGCATGAAAGACCCTACAGTCTCTCTGTCCTTGCTGACCTGGGGCTGTAGGGGATTAGAGGCCAGCACTTCCCTTGGGTATGTACTGCCCAAGTACACACGGGTCACATGGCAGCCTTTGCCCAGTAAAGTTGTAGGAGAAACGGTGAGTGAAAGGTTTTCTCTGGCTCTTCCGGAAACCCCTCAATGTGCTGAGCCAAGTGGGAGCACAATCCAGCCTGCTACCTTCTGCTGGACTCTCAGACAGCCTGCAGGACAGAGGCGGTTCATGTGCTGGAAGCTGCACAGAGGAGGCAACGGGGCCCAAGAAGCTGGAGAATGAGGCGCTAAAGTTAAAATAAGAAATTTACAGTGTGGAAGCTTAGCCAAAAAAGTGGGTGCAATCGACTGGAGGTCCACCAGTTTTGCAGCTTCTGCACCCCATTCATTAGGCTTTCTCTGACCGTGACCCTGTACAGGCGCACCTCAGAGACATGCAGGTTGGGTTCCAGACTACTGCAGTAGAGCAAATGTTGCAATAAAGTGAGTCAAATGATTTTTTTGCTTTCCCAGTACATATAAAAGTTCTGTTTACCCTATACTGTAGTCTATTAAGTGGTAGCATTATGTCTAATAAAACAATGTACACACCTTAATTTAACAAGACTTTATTGCTGAAAAATGCTAACCATCATCTGACCCTTGAGTCATCACCACTGATTATAGATCACCATAACAAATATAATAATAATGAAAGAGTTTGAAATATTGTGAAAATTAGCAAAATGTGACACAAGGGATATGAAGTGAGCAAATGCTGTTGGAAAAAAGGTACCAGTAGACATGCTCGACATAGGGTGACCACAAAGCTTCAATGTTTAAAAAAAAAAAGTGTCTGCAAAGTGCAATAAATGGAAGCACAACAAACCAAGATATGAATGTACTTCTGCCGCCCTGACATGCTGTTTGTGGGTACTACCCATCCTAACACATCTCCGTCAAATCTCTGTCCTGCTTCCTTCTGCCAGGGGTCTTACAATGGTAGACGTTGGTATTGTGTTCTCACCCGAGGGTCACGTTTGGTGTCCTTTCTGGCAGCTGGAGGATGGGGCAGAGATGCTGAAGCTCCCAGAGTGTGTGGGACATTGTTCACTCTGAAGAACCTCCTTCCCGGGTGCCTGGGGGTCAGACCCTGATTGACAACATGTATTTCACAGATGAGGGCTGGGGATTCAAGTAACAGATAAGCGATGAATATTCCTGACTCATAACTACAGCCAGAGACACCATTCCAGGCCCTGGGGCATATGATAGTGAACTAGAGATGAGGCCCTGCTTTTCTGGAGCTTACAGTTAATTGCAGGAGTTAAATAATCAGCTAGGATGAAATAAACAGCTGCCTTTCATATGGTAATACATCTTTGAAGGACATAAAACATGGTGCTGTGCTAAGGGCTGCAGAAGATGGTGTGTGTGTTTAGACAGGGTGGGCAGGAGACGCCTCTTTGGAGCTGGACTTGGACCTGAGCGGGGTCCCTTGGAACGGGCAGGCCCTGGGGAGGGGCTGAGCCGGCTGCAAGAACACAGATAAGGCCTGCTTGGTGAATGCTGGGCCATGTGGGACTTTGTGGGCTCTGGTTAGGATAGGAATGGGGTTGCCAGGGTCAGGATCTGACTGGCTTAGCCTGGGCCTTGCTCTCCTCTCTGTACCCTCCAACCCATGACTGCCTGCAGCTGTGGTTCCCGAGGAGCTGGTGGGGACCTTGCTCAACTCCCTTCACCAGACCCACAGAGGGAGATGCCAGGAAGTAAGGGCTGACTGAGTTGACTGGGTACCTGGGTTGTTTTCTTCCTGCTTGCTTGGTGGGTTCCCACTCTGACTGGGCCCCTGACTCCCTGCTTCTGCCCTGGAGGGGCTGACCTGCAGGTGGACGGAGGGTGGGCTGTATCTTGCCTTGCCCCCCTGCCTCTGTTCTTTGTACAACTCTCACTTCTCCATTTTGTCTGTTGCTTTATGGCCTGACTGTCCCTTGGCCTTGGGTCTCCTGCCCAGCTCTTTTGTGTTGTGAAGAGTGGAGCACAGCTCCCCCAAAGGCAGAGTGTCCCCCCAGACTACAGGGAACATTCTGTGTCAGGGGGCCTTATGTGACATTGGGAATGGGAAAGATTTACCCTTGGAAAATGTACTCCTAGTTCTTGAGATTCCTCAAAATTAATTTTGTTTCTGGTGTCAATATGTTGTTTACAATTTTTAAAAATTGGTGGAATACATATAAAATTTACCATCTTAAGCATTTTTAAGTGTCCAGTTCAGCCGCATTAGTTATATTCTCACTGTTAAGCAATAATCCCCACCATCCATCTCCAGAATTTTTCTGTAATCCCCACCTAAGACTGTCCTGATCAAACAATGATTACCCCCCCATCCCAGCCCAGTTCTGCTTTCCCCAACACCTTTTAATATTGACTTTTCTCCTGAGCACGGGCAGGTGGGCCCAGAACCTTTGTAGGCAACAGTGTCCCCCCACATTGTATTAACAGTATTTGATTCATGTTTGTTTTTATGGTTATCTTGAAGGGCAAATGAGATGGGCTTTCTAGTTACACTAGTGACACAAGGTTTCCTTTTAAAGTAAAGAGTCAATTTAAAAGAAAAAAAATAAGAAAAAGATACAAGGGTTACCTGAATGTGACCAGACCTAGCTGGTGGCACATGGAGAGGGACTGGAGGTGGGGAAGGGCTGGCAGGCATTCACGTGCCCAGCAGCTGCCCTGGTGGCCAGAGACATATGCCCGGAGGCTCAAATGTCACAGGGGTGTGTGTGGCAGAGGGAACCAAAATAGCAGAACTAGTTTTCTGCTAATCCCTTTGCATATTTTTCCCCGCGTAATCCTAAAAACAAAACAAAAGCTTTTTGGTGAGAATGACTACCCATTGCACAGTGCGGGGCCAGAGACCAGGAGCCTCAGCCGGGTAGTGGCAGAGTCCTGTTCAGAGCCAGGTCGCTGACTGCAGGTCCAGCTCAGTCCTGTGTTGCACAAGGATACATGCCAGTGATTCTCAGCCAGTGGATGGTTTGTCCAGGTTCCTTCACTGGGGTTTAAAAAAGTGACACTTTTCCAAAGCAGTATTGAGGATACTTGTGAACTGGTGGGGTAGGATCTTGAGGCCATCTTCTGACAGAGTCTGGGAGTCCAGGCCCTCCCCATGGGCAGCCCAGGAAGGGTGGGAGGCCCTGGCCTTGTTTTGAACAATCTGTGAGCATTCAGCCTAAAGGAGTAGGGCAGTGTCCATCAGGGGTCCAGAGCCAGGCTGGACCAAGGCTATGTAATATTGGGCTGGTTACTTAACATCCATGAGGGTGTTTTCTTGTGTATCAAATGGGAGTTTTAATGGGATGGTTAGGAGGTAAATGAAATATTAGTGATGTGTTTTGCTCAGTGCCTAACAAATAATAAGCACATAATAAAAGTTTTTTTTCCTTAAAAAGAAATACAATGCCAGTATATAACTAAATGAAATAAGGCAGCAAACTTTAAAGAATTCAGTCAGGGGATTTCATTTGTCTAGAGTCTTGTGACTGTGTGTGACAGAAAATTCAAACCAAAACAGTTTAAATGAAACAAAGGACTGTTGCTTTGGCTCATGAAACTGAAAGCCATGGCAGAATTTGTCCCATGCTTCTGTGCTGCAGGGGCTTACGCAACATCAGCAAACCTGGTTCCTCAGTCTGCACGTCTTGGCTTTGGCTAGGTATTCCCCTGGGATAGCAAGATGACAACTCTACCCAGCAGCCCCAGAATCAAGGCCAACTGGACACAGGCCACTGCATCTGTTCTGACTGACTCAAGTGGGCACGTGCCTGGGCCTCAGTCTCCCTCTGGCCAGGTGAACATTGCTGGTGGTTGGCCAGGCCCCAGCCACCTGCCTCCCAGTGTCCAGAGGCCTGTAAACCTCATGGTCTGAGGATGGAGGAGAGAGAGGCGGCATCCACAGAAAAGCTGCGTACTGTTACTGAAAAAGGTGGTTGGAGGTTGGGCAGCCAAAATCCAAGACAAGTCCCTTGCAGGAATTTACACGTTTGCCTTGCTCTCTCCGGTTCACTGAGCGGTTTCGGGGCGCGCGCGCACGCGTGCGTGTGTGTGTGGTGTGTGTGTGTGTGTGAGAGAGAGAGAGAGAGAGAGAGAGAGAGAGGGTGTCTAAGTACCATGGACTTACCTGGGGACCTTGAGGGGACTTGCTGTGATCTGGGAGGAGTTTACAGTAGGATGTAGGTAAGAATGTTGAGAGGAAAGGAGACTGTGTGCGCAGCACTGAGCCTCAGTCTTCCCAGCTATAAGGCGGGCTCCCCAACCCACATGCTGTGGGAATGGTTCTGAAACACTTGGAAGACATAGAGCTCTCAGTGCTCTCCATTTCATATAGGTCATTTGGTAAAATTAAGTTGATACGAAAAACCTTCTCATTAAGAAGACCCCTAGCCCAGATGGCCTCACCTGTAAATTCTCCGGAACATTTATGGAAGAAATAGTACAAGTCCTATCTATACACTCGTTCAAAAAAGATACAAGGTGTGATCATTTCCTAGATTATTTTTATGAGGCCAGCATTACACTGATTACAAACTAGATGAAAATATAACAAGGTAAAGAAATTCACCGACCAAAATCTCAAAATTCCTTAACATAGAACTAGCAAATCAAAGGTTGCAAGGTTGGTTTAACATTAACAAAACAGTGTAATTCACCACATCAACAGACTGAAGAAGAAAAGCCATATACTTGTCTCCATAGGTGCAAAGCATTCAAGGCCCATTTGTGATAAACATTTGCTGCAAACTACGAATAAAAGAATCCATAACCTGATAAAGGACATCTATAAAAACTTGTACCAGAGTCTTACGCTGGGCACAGTGGGGCAAGAAATGAACAAGCTGTAGGCTCTGTCCTCACACTCAGTCTCGGAGGGAAGTTGGACAGGGGAAAGGATCGTGGTCAAGCCATTGTCTTGGGGCCTTTCACTTGCTGAACCTTTGCCCAGAACATACTTCTAGAGATTCAAAGAGCCGATGCCTGCCTCTCCCGCAGAGATATGCCAGTCTTTGCTCACATGTCACCCTCTCTGTGAGGCTGCCTCCGACCATTCTGTTGAAAACTGCAACCTTTCCCTTCCCTGTTTTATATTTTATATAGCTGTCTAAGATCCCGTGTTTATTTATTTATTTTTTAAGTTTATTTTGGTATCATTAATCTACAATTACATGTGCAATATTATGGTGATTAAACTACCCCCTTCATCAGGTCACCCCCACCCACCCCATTACAGTCACTGTCCATCAGCATAGTGAGATGCTATAGAGTCACTACTTGTCTTCTCTGAGTTGTACAGCCCTCCCCGTGCCCCCCAGCATTACATCTGCTAATCATAATATCCCTTTTTCCCCCTTGTCCCTCCCTTCCCACCCATCCTCCCCAGTCCCGTTCCCTTTGGTAACTATTAGTCTGTTCTTGGGTTCTGTGTGTCTGCTGCTGTTTTGTTCCTTCAGTGTTTTTCTTAGTTCTTATACTCCACATATGAGTGAAATCATTTGATACTTGTCTTTTTCAGCTTGGCTTATTTCACTGAGCATATTACCCTCTAGCTCCATCCATGTTGTTGCAAATGGTAGGATTTGTTTTCTTCTTATGGCTGAATAATATTCCATTGTGTATATGTACCACATCTTCTTTATCCATTCATCTACTGATGGACACTTAGGTTGCTTCCATTTCTTGGCTATTGTAAATAGTGCTGTAATAAACATAGGGGTGCATCTGTCCTTTTCAAATTGGGCTGCTGCATTCTTAGGGTAAATTCCTAGGAGTGGAATTCCTGGGTCAAATGGTATTTCTATTTTGAGTTTTTTGAGGAACCTCCATACTGCTTTCCACAATGGTTGAACTAATTTGCAGTCCCACCAGCAGTGTAGGAGGGTTCCCTTTTCTCCACATCCTCGCCAACATTTGTTGTTGTTTGTGTTTTGGATGTTGGCCATCCTCACTGGTGTGAGGTGATAT
Source organism: Smutsia gigantea (assembly GCA_032199065.1). Classification (NCBI taxonomy): domain Eukaryota; kingdom Metazoa; phylum Chordata; class Mammalia; order Pholidota; family Manidae; genus Smutsia; species Smutsia gigantea. The sequence goes on from JAVSCE010007197.1 coordinate 36,314, forward strand.
CTCATTGTGGTTTTAATCTGCATTTCTCTGATGATTAGCGATGTGGAGCATCTTTTCATGTGCCTGTTGGCCATCTGAATTTCTTCTTTAGAGAAGTGTCTATTCATGTCCTCTGCCCATTTCTTAATTGGATTATTTGCTTTCTGTTTGTTAAGGTGCATGAGTTCTTTATATATTTTGGATGTCAACCCTTTATCAGATACGTTTTTTATGAATATATTCTCCCATACTGTAGGATGTCTTTTTGTTCTACTGATGGTGTCCTTTGCTGTACAGAAGCTTTGCAGCTTGATATAGTCCCACTTGTTCATTTTTGCTTTTGTTTCCCTTGCCCGGGGAGATATGTTCATGAAGAAGTTGCTCATGTTTATGTCCAAGAGATTTTTGCCTATGTTTTTTTCTAAGAGTTTTATGGTTTCATGACTTACATTCAAGTCTTTGATCCACCTTGAGTTTACCTTTGTGTATGGGGCTAGACAGTAGTCCAGTTTCATTCTCTTACATATAGCTGTCCAGTTTTTCCAACACCAGCTGCTGAAGAGGCTGTCATCTCCCCATTGTATATCCAAGGCTCCTTTATCAAATATTAATTGACTGTATATGTTTGGGTTAATGTTTGGATTTTCTATTCTGTTCCACTGGTCTGTGGGTCTGTTTTTGTGCCAATACCAAATTGTCTTGATTACTGTGGCTTTGTAGTAGAGCTTGAAGTCAGGGAGTGTAATTCCCCCTGTTTTATTCCTCCTTCTCAGGATTGCTTTGGCTATTCGGGGTCTTTTGTGGTTCCATATGAATTTTAGAATTATTTGTTCCAGTTCATTGAAGAAAGCTGTTGGTAGTTTGATAGGGATTGCATTGAATCTGTAGATTGCTTTAGGTAGTATAGCCATTTTGACAGTATTTATTCTTCCTAGCCAAGAGCATGGGATGCATTTCCATTTGTTAGTGTCCTCTTTAATTTCTCTTAGGAGTGTCTTGTAGTTCTCAGAGTACAGGTCTTTCACTTCCTTCGTTAGGTTTATTCCTAGGTATTTTATTCTTTTTGATGCAATTGTGAATGGAATTGTTTTTCTGATTTCTCTTTCTGTTAGTTCATCATTAGTGTATAGGAAAGCAACAGATTTCTGTGTGTTAATTTTGTATCCTGCAACTTTGCTGAATTCAGATATTAGTTCTAGTAGTTTTGGAATGGAATCTTTAGGGTTTTTTATGTACAGTATCATGTCATCTGCAAATAGTGACAATTTGACTTCTTCTTTACCAATCTGGATGCCTTGTATGTCTTTGTTTTGTCTGATTGCTGTGGCTAGGACCTCCAGTACTATGTTGAATAACAGTGGAGAGAGTGGGCATCCCTGTCTTGTTCCCAATCTTAGATGAAAAGCTTTCAGCGTCTCGCCGTTAAGTATGATGTTAGCTGTGGGTTTGTCATATATAGCCTTTATGATGTTGAGGTACTTGCCGTCTATACCCATTTTGTTGAGAGTTTTAATCAGGAATGGATGCTGAATTTTGTCAAATGCTTTTTCAGCATCTATGGAGGTGATCATGTGGTTTTGTTCTTCTTTTTGTTGATGTGGTGGATGATGTCGATGGATTTTCGAATGTTGTACCATCCTTGCATCCCTGGGATGAATCCCACTTGACCGTGGTGTATGATCCTCTTGATGTATTTTTGAATTCGGTTTGCTAATATTTTGTTGAGTATTTTTGCATCTACGTTCATCAGGGATATTGGTCTGTAATTTTCTTTTTTGGTGAGGTCTTTGCCCGGTTTTGGTATTAGAGTGATGCTGGCTTCATAGAATGAGTTTGGAAGTATTCCCTCCTCTTCTATTTTTTGGAAAACTTTAAGGAGAATCGGTGTTATTTCTTCTCTATATGTCTGGTAGAATTCAGAGGTGAATCCATCAGGCCCAGGGGTTTTGTTCTTGGGTAGTTTTTTGATTACCAATTCGATTTCATCGCTGGTGATTGGTCTGTTTAGTTTTTCTGTTTCTTGCTTGGTCAGTCTTGGAAGGTTGTATTTTTCTAAGAAGTTGTCCATTTCTTCTATGTTTTCCAGCTTGTTAGCATATAGATTCTCATAATATTCTCTTATGATTCTTTGTATTTCTGTGGGGTCCGTCGTGATTTTTCCTTTCTCATTTCTGATTGTGTTTATGTGTGTAGATTCTCTTTTTCTCTTAATGAGTCTGGCTAGGGGTTTATCTATTTTGTTTATTTTTTCAAAGAACCAGCTCTTGGTTTTATTGATTTTTTCTATTGTTTTATTCTTCTCAATTTTATTTATTTCTTCTCTAATCTTTATTATGTCCCTCCTTCTGGTGACTTTGGGCCTCATTTGTTCTTCTTTTTCTAATTTCAGTAATTGTGTCTTTAGACTATTCATTTGGGAATGTTCTTCCTTCTTTAAATAGGCCTGGATTGCAATATACTTTCCTCTTAGAACTGCCTTTGCTGCGTCCCACAGAAGTTGTGGCTTTGTGTTGTTGTTGTCATTAGTCTCCATATATTCTTTGATTTCTGTTTTGATTTGGTCGTTAACCCATTGATTAATTAGGAGAGTGTTGTTAAGTCTCCATGTATTTGTGAGCCTTTTTGATTTCTTTCTAAAATTTATTTCTAGTTTTATACCTTGGTGATCTGAGAAGTTGGTTGGTAGGATTTCAATATTTTTGAAATTACTGAGGTTCTTTTTGTGGCCTAGTATGTGGTCTATTCTGGAAAATGTTCCATGTGCACTTGAGAAGAATGTGTATCCTGTTGCTTTTGGGTGTAGAGTTCTGTTGATGTCTGTTAGGTCCATCTGTTGTAGTGTGTTGTTCAGTGCCTCTGTGTCTTTACTTATTTTCTGTCTGGTTGATCTGTCCTCTGGAGTGAGTGGTGTGTTGAAGTCTCCTAAGATGAATGCATTGCTGTCTATTTCCTCCTTCAACTCTGCTAGTATTTGTCTCACACATGCTGGCCCTCCTGTGTTGGGTGCATATATATTTATAATGGTTATATCTTCTTGTTGGACTGAGCCCTTTATCATTATGTAGTGTCCTTCTTTATCTTTTGCTACTTTCTTCGTTTTGAAGTCTATTTTGTCTGATACAAGTACTGCAACACCTGCTTTTTCTCTTTGTTGTTTGCATGAAATATCTTTTTCCATCCCTTCACTTTTAGTCTGTGTATATCTTTGGATTTGAGGTGAGTTTCTTGTAGGCAGCATATAGATGGGTCTTGCTTTTTTATCCATTCTGTTACTCTGTGTCTTTTGATTGGTGCATTCAGTCCATTTACATTTAGGGTGATTATTGATAGGTATGTACTTATTGCCATTGCTGGCTTTAGATTCGTGGTTACCAAGGGTTCAAGGGTTGCTTCTTTACTATCTAACAATCTAACTTAACTTTCTTGTTAAGTTATTGTAAACACAGTCTGATGTTTCTTTATTTCTCTCCCTTCTTATTCCTCCTCCTCCATTCTTTCTATAATAGGTGTTTTATTCTTTGCCTTTAGTTAGTATTTGGATGGTCTGCTTTCTTTGCTATGATTTTATTTTCTCTGGTGACATCTTTTTAGCCTTAGGTGTGCTTCCATCTAGAGCAATCCATTTAAGATATCCTGTAGTGGTGGTTTATGACAGGCAAACTCTCTCAACTTTCGTTTATCTGGAAATTGTTTAATCCCTCCATCATATTTAAATGATAATCGTGCTGGATACAATATTCTTGGTTCGAGGCCCTTCTGTTTCATAACGTTAAATATATCATGCCATTCTCTTCTGGCCTGGAAGGTTTCTGTTGAGAAGTCTGATGATAGTCTGATGGGTTTTCCTTTGTAGGTGATCTTTTTTCTCTCTCTAGCTGCCTTTAATACCCTGTCTTTATCTTTGATCTTTGCCATCTTAATTATTATGTGTCTTGGTGTTGTCTTCCTTGGGTCCCTTGTGTTGGGAGATCTATGAGCTTCGGTGGACTGCGAGACTACTTCCTTCCCCAGCGAGGGAAAGTTTTCAGCAATTATTTCTTCAAAGACACTTTCTATCCCTTTTTCTCTCTCTTCTTCCTCTGGTACTCCTATAATGCGAATATTGTTCCGTTTGGATTGGTCACACAGTTCTCTTAATATTCTTTCATTCCTAGAAATCCTTTTATCTCTCTCTGCCTCAGCTGCTCTGTACTCCTGTTCTCTGTTTTCTATTCCATTAACAGTCTCTTGCATCTCATCCATTCTTCTGTTAAGCCCGTCGATCGCTTGTCTGATTTCTGTATTGTCTTTCCTCAGTTCCCTCACTTCCTCCCTCAGCTCTTGCACTTTTCTCTGCAGGTCCATCAGCATGGTTATGACTTTTATTCTGAATTCTTTTTCAGGGAGGCTGTGCATTTCCATCCCTTCAGACTCCCTCTCTGGGGTTGTCTGGTTGATTTTGGTCTGAACCATATTCCTCTGTCTTTTCATGGGTATATAATTGGTCACTGATAGTTGCCACGTATGTCAGCTGGGCTCTTTAAGACTTTAAAAAGAGAAGAAAAAAAAAGAGAAAAAAAGAAAAAAAGAAAGAAAGAAAGAAGAAAAGAAAGAAAAGAAAAAACAAAAACAAAACAAAACAAAACAAAAAAAACAAAAAAAATGCCCACCGGACGTAGATTCTGTGGGAATGCTCTAGGTGGCGCTATTGCCCCACTATTCCACAGCTGTGACTGTGCCGCTCCGCAGGGCCCTTTATCGCTCTGGCAGGGGTGGGAACGAATAGGAGGCTGTTGATCTCAGTGAGAAGTGTTAAGTATGGCTACGCTTCCTCAGTCGCCAGCTAAGGCGTCTGAAACTCACCCGGACTCCCAGCCTGCTGGGCTGAGTGTGCTGGGGCGATCCGGCTCCTCCGCTGGGCTCCTGTCTCTTTAAGACCGCTGAAGTGCGCTCTTTTTTTTTTTCCTTCCCCGGGAGCCGGCTGCAAGCACCCTGGCGCGTTCCCTGCTCAGATCCTGCCTCTCTGTCTCCCCAATCTCCGCTGCAGTGCGCAATGTGGGTCAGCGCTCCCCGCGCAGATCACCGGGGCAGGCTACTTCGCGGGGTGTACTTCCACTCCCTCCCGGCTCTGAATCCTCTCCTCCCGCCCGTGCGCTGGGGTGGGGGAGGTCTCGGGTCCCGCCGGGTCGCGGCTCCGTATCTTACCTGCCTCTTGGGGTGCCGAGTCCTCTCGGGTGTAGCTGCACGCTGTGCGCTTTCCTGTGTATTCTCGTCTCTCTTTTAGGAATAGATGTTTTTGCTTTGTTTTCGTAGATAAATATAGTGTTGGGAGGAGATTTCTGCCGCCCTGCTCACACTGCCATCTTCCCGGAAGTCCTCCTCTGCCCATTTCTTAGTTGGGGTATTTGCTTTTTGTTTGTTGAGGTGCGTGAGTTCTTTATATATTTTGGATGTCAACCCCTTATCGGATACGTCATTTATGAATATATTCTTCCATACTGTAGGATGTCTTTTTGTTCTACTGATGGTGTCCTTTCCTGTACAGAAGCTTTTCAGCTTGATATAGTCCCACTTGTTCATTTTTGCTTTTGTTTCCCTTGCCCGGGGAGATATGTTCATGAAGAAGTTGCTCATGTTTATGTCCAAGAGATTTTTGCCTATATTTTTTTCTAAGAGTTTTATGGTTTCATGATTTACATTCAGGTCTTTGATCCGCCTTGAGTTTACCTTTGTGTATGGGGTTAGACAGTAGTCCAGTTTCATTCTCTTACATGTAGCTGTCCAGTTTTTCCAACACCAACTGCTGAAGAGGCCGTCATCTCCCCAGTGTATATCCAAGGCTCCGTTATCAAATATTAATTGACTGTATGTGTTTGGGTTGATGTTTGGATTTTCTATTCTATTCCACTGGTCTGTGGGTAAGATCGTGTGTTAACTCACTCATTTGTTTATTCTTGTTCCCTTCCTGCTGAAATGTAAGCTCCGTGAAGGTGGGGATTAATGTGTATTTTGTACTTTGTTGTATTCTCAGTACTTAGAACAATACCTGGGACATAACTCAATAAATATGGGTTCAGTGATTGGATGAACGTATGCCTGAGGGGCCCCGAGGAGGTCCAGTGGGGCATTGGGAGCTGAGAGGAAGGGGTAAGAAGAATCAGGGACAAGTCCATGGAAGGGTTGCCTTTTACCATGGGCCCTAAGGGTCGGGAAGCCTGACTGCTGTTGGGAATGGCATGTGAAGTGGAGGGAATAGCATAAACAAAGGAATGGAGGCAGGAAAGCTGGGAGAGAGGGAGAGGCTCCCGGGCAGAGGTTATACTTGAAGTCAGAGCTTCAGGCTTTTGTCAGTGGTGCGGCCTTGGGCTGGTGTCCTCATCTTGGCCCTGAATCTTTGCTTGTGGCTCTGGGAATATCTGCCATTGGGGGCAGGGGACCTGACATCAGGGATTAGGGTCGGGTATCATTTGGGGGAGGGGATGGACAAGGTGAAGTATAAATGATCACAGTATTTAAGGACCCACATTTCCTTCCTTTCTTTAAAAAGCAAAGTTCTTGTGAGAATCTCACCAAACACTGCAGGACCACAGCCTTTCATTTGGGAGCTTCCTAATGTTTCCAGGACTTCAGAGCTTACTATGTGTGAGCCCCTGTGATAGAAACTTTTTTTTTCCCATGTATTTTTTTTTTATTGTGAAATGATTACCATGATAGAAACTTTATATTTACCATCCCAGCTAACCCACCCCAACCCTTAGCAGCAGGAACTATTTTTATCTCTGTTGAGTAGATGAAGAAACAGAGGCCCGAGAAGTTAAATTGTTTGCGTAAGGTCTCACAGCTGGCGGGGGGCAGCACCCTGCCATCTTAGGGCTTCCCCTTCCCGCACATATCAACAGCTGGAGAATTCCGGGAGGCCTCATTGCTATCACCTTTGCTACTTACCACACTGCACCAGGGGCCTGGGGACATGCCTTGGAACCTGTCTGGGCCCATGTGCTGACCACCAGCCGAGATGCATGGAAGAGCCAAGTATGTGCAGGCTGGGGCAGCACAAATCCTTCTTGCTGGGTGGCAGTTCGTTTACCCTGGGAGCAGAGGAAGGCTCTTCAGCAGAAAAGCCACCAGAGCCAGGATGGGTTCCCTTGGCTGAGCGTGATGCTCTATCCAGGCGACTTGGGCTGTCAGACAAGAGCAGGGGACCGGGCCTTGGTGGGTGGCAGGTTACTGCGTGGTCCTGTGAGCCGCCAGCCGTGTGCGGGCCCCGCCTGTGCTTCTGCCTCTGAGTCTCGTCGTCCTGAGGCTCCCGGGAGCTGCTGCCTGGGACGCGTGCGGCTGTGTTGGCTCTCGTGGCACATGGCACATGGCACATTTTTCAACATACCCTCCATTTCTCCCTCACAGTGGGTTCTCCCCAACCAGAGGGGATACTGTAGGGTTTTTAGACCTCTTGATATTGGCTTGAGAGGCTGCTTTGTTCTTGTTTTTCTAGAAACATTGGAAGCTGATAGACTCAGCCCCAGAGAGAAGGTATGGCTGGTGTAGCAGGGCTCAGTCTCCCTCTCCCTTGGCCCCACACCGTCACGTGAATGCTGTTTCCTTCCCACACTGCAGACATTTCATGCCACGGTCAAAGTTGGGCCTTTTTTTATGTACTACCTTTACTAGAATTTACTTACCATTTCCTTCAAAATGATTCATTTTTTTGAAGATTGACGTTATCTTCAGTATTAATTAGGAACTCATGAGTTTGATGTATTTGTTTTTCCTAAAACACTTTAAAATTCATAGAGAGTCCATTAAAAATGGTCCACCTGTGTATCACTCCTCCCTTGTGTTGTGCGTGTTTTTAAATTCCCTGGGGCAAACCCGCATGTGGTGGGGGAAGTGTCTGGTTGGGAGCTGCACAGACCTAGCTGTGATTCCTGGCCCTGCCACTTGAGCTGTGTGGCTTGGGGAAAATTGCTCAGTCTCTGAGCTTCAGTTTGGTTTTCCCAGATAGGTCTGCTGGAAGATTAAGTGATCTCATGGATATAAATATTTAGTTATGGTTTTAACACATGGTAGACAAATTCCCTTTGTTATCTTCTACACCCGCCCTGTATTAGTAAGGGTTCTCTGGAGAAACAGGACCAATAAGATATAATTTTTTCTATATGTACATATGAAGACATTTGTATAAGGAATAGGCTCACGAGATTATATAGAGGCTGATAAGTCCCAAAATCTGCAGGATGAATTGGCAGGCCGGAGACCTGGGAAGAGTATCCCAATTTGAAGGTCATCAGGCCGGAGGAATTCTCTCTTACTTGGAGGATGGTCAGACTTTTTGTGCTATTCATGCCTTCATCTGATTGGTTGAGGCCTACCAGAGTGGGAAGGGCAATCTGCTTTACCCAGTCTGCTGGTTTAAATGTTAATCTCTTCCAAAAACACCCTCACTGAAATACCTAGAGCATTTGACCAAATGACTGCGTACATCATGGACTAGCCAAATTGACATATAAAATTAACCATTATGCTCCCCCAGCACATGTTTATTTTTTAGTAAAAAAAAAATGGTCCCTGGATGTCTCTGTGCTTGCCAAACATGAGGTGCCCCTGCCTGTCATCATCTCTTGTATCTCCTCCTATACTCTGTGGCTAGGTGTGATTAGCCACTGTGCCTGTGAAGAATTACCTGTCCTTCCATGGAGAAGGTGATTCTCTTCTGTCAGATCCTGGAAACAGAAACATTCCAGAATTGCGCACCTGTGGACTTCGCTTCCATTCCCAGCCCAGGAAAGATTCAGTCCGAATCTCCAGAGCATCTGTGGGCTGTTACTAAGGCCCCCCCAGAGAGCTGTGAGATGCAGAGGCAGCACTTCTTTGTGGCCAGTAGGTGGCTCTAATAACAGAAAACGTCCACTTTGGAGCATAGAACATCTGTGCCCTGGCTCTCAGGAGGGCCTTCAGTCTGTCCCCTCTTCCTTCTGAGCCTGTTTACTTACCTGTGAAACAAGGGCCCAACAGTAGTTCTCTAAGTCACATCCACTGTTAGAGGGAAAATATTTTTATTCAGAAGTTGGAATAATACAGAGCAAAGAATAATACTCATGTTCCTATCATCAGAACTAGCTATTGTTAACAATTTATATATTTGTTTCCAGTATGGGTTTTTTTTTTTTTTTTGGAAAGACAACATTAAAGTCAATGTAAAGTAAATGTAAACAGTAAAGCTGACAGGCTCTTCACTGACCCTTCCTGGCTTCCATCCTTCACCCCTGCCAGTCCCCATTTTGAGTTTTGAGTCCTGGGTTTACTTTCCCCTTTATAATCCCCAAAAAACACTTTGAAATGTGCTCCTCCATCCAGTATTCCTCTTTAACCTCATCCTGACAGGGATACCGAGGCCTGGGGGCACATATTTGCTGGATTCTGTGGTTCTGTTGTGCCTGTTAAAGGTACAGCCAAGGCAAACAGACCCCAGAATATCCCTGAAAGAATCAGATGACTGGAAAGAACCCTTCTGCTGGTAATGGAAACACCACCCTAGGCTGACTTAAGCCCTCCTGTCCATCGTTGGGATGAGCCCTCCAGCTTCAGATGCAGCATCTTGGAGTCAAAAGAAAGTTTGCGGTGAAACGGGTGGGGAGATGTGGTACCAGCTCTTCCAGTCCTGGCTCTCTACCACATCCGTGGCTGACGTTTTGCAGTGCTTTACCATTTACTGTGAAGTGCTTACCAGCTCTTCCAGCCACTCTGTGAGCATGGAGTCCACGTGTGAATTACACCACTGAGCTTCACTAGGGTGCAAGGGTGCAGGGGTTCAAACCTGCTCCAGGCCCCCTGCTTCCCCTGTGAGGATCCCGCTGTCTTCTAGCTGGGACATTGGAGACTCCACCCACCACAGGTCTGAGGGTGGGGTGGCCGCCTCCTTTCCAGGCAGCTGGAGATGAATCAGGCAGGCTGCTTCGTCTTACCTCGAGGCTGCCCTTCCTGGCCTTGTAGCAGTCCTGTGTGTGCAGAGCAGGAAGTGTCTGAAGAGGTGCTGAGAGCACTCGGCCCCTGCCAGCTCCCACACCAGTCCTTGGCAGGAATGAGAAGATATCTGCAGGGTGAGTGAGCTGTGAGTAGTGTTTGCTTGCCTGGCTGTCCACCCGAAGTCCTGTCCTGTCCCTTAGCCACTCAACACACAAGTGTGAGGTCTGAAGTGCAACTGGGGCCACAGGTCAGTGATAGTATTTGGGATATGTTGAGTTAGTTAACATTGGCACATGACTATTAACTAATTTCACCTGTTACTTTTCTTTAATATGGCTTTTTATTTATTTATTTATCTTATTAAGGTATCATTGATATACAATCTTATGAAGTTTTCACATGAGCAACATTGTGGTTACTGGATTCCCCCTATTATCAAGCCCCTCCCCACATACCCCATTATAGTCACTATCCATCAACGTACTAAGATGCTATAGATTCACTACTTGTCTTTGTGCTATACTTCCTTCCCCGTGTCCCCCCTATATTATGTGTGCTAATCGTAATGCCCCTTCATCCCCTTCTCCCTCCCTTCCCGCACGCTATCCCTACCCCCTTTCCCTTTGGCAACTGCTAGTCCCTTCCTGGAGTCTGTGAGTCTGCTGCTGTTTTGTTCCTTCAGTTTGGCTTTGTTCTTATACTCCACAAATGAGTGAAATCATTTGGTACTTGTCTTTCTTCGCCTGGCTTATTTCACTGAGCATAACACCCTCTAGCTCCATCCATGTTGTTGCAAATGGTAGGATTTGTTTTCTTCTTATGGCTGAATAATATTCCATTGTGTATATGTTCCACATTTTCTTTATCCATTTATCTACTGATGGACACTTTGGTTGCTTCCATGTCTTGGCTATTGTAAATAGTGCTGTGATAACATAGGGGTGCATATGTCTTTTTGTATCTGGGATTTTTTTTTCTGTGGGTAAGTTCCTAGGAGTGGAATTCCTGGGTCAAATGGTATAATATGACTTCTTAACATGGACTTACAAAAAATAGGGATGAATTGACAGAGCACAGAGGATTTTAGGGAAGCAAAGCTGCGCTGTGACATGGTAGTGATGGATACATGTCATCAGATGTTGTCCATACCCACGTATACAGCCCCAAGGGTGAGCCTCATGTAACCTATGGACTCTGGGTGGTAACGATGTGCCAGTGTAGCTCCTCAGTTGTAGCAGGTGCACCACCCAGGTGGGGTTGTAAAGGGGGACGCAGTATGTATGGGAAGATAGAGGGTGTATGGGAATTCTCTGTACTTGCCACTCAATTTTGCTAAATTTGTGAACCTAAAACTGATTGAAAAAACTTAAGTCTATTAAATTAATTTCACCTGTTACGTTTTGTTTCATAATGCAGTTCGAAAATTTTAAATGTGAATTACTGGATATTTCTGTTGGGCAGGACTGCTGAGGGCCTGTATCTGTACTTTACATAGCCCTACAAGACAGTAGGCAGGCTGCCAGGGCCTCTCGGCAGCAAGTGGAAGTGCTGGTGGATGTGGGAGGGAGAATTTCAGGCCTCCCCAACTTGACCTGGTTTAACACTGTTCTTATCTGTACGATTTATTTATTGGGACTCTGTTTCAGATTAGTTCACTTCTGTCAGGGAATGAGAAAAGAGGTTGTTCTCTCCATTTTCTTCTTGGGGAAACTGAGGTTCAGAGAGGAGGGTGGGATTTACAGCCCAGATATCTGGCTACAAGGCACCATGGAACAAGGTGTTTCTCACACTGTTTCTCAAAGCTAGAAGCAAGAAATGATGAATTATCTTTTTACAAAATAGTCATTTTTGTTTAGAGCAGTTTTAGGCTCACTACAACATTGAGCTGAAATCACAGAGATTTCCCATATAGCCACCCCAGGCTCCCCCACCATCAACATCCACACCAGAGCAGTATGTGTGTTCCAGTCAACCTGACACATTATCACCCAAGGCCCGTAGTGTGTGGTAGGGTTTGTACTTGGCATCGTACGTGCTGTGGGTTTGGACTAACACACACGACTTGTTTTATCATTGAACTATCACACAGAATAGTCTCACTGCCCTAAAAATCCTCTGTGCTCTGCCTGTTCATCCATCCTTCCCCCTGCCCTGTCTTTCTTTTTTAAATTTTACATTTTAGACGAATTTTAGATTTGCAGGGAAGTTGCAAAGATGATACAGAGCTCCCTCTACTCACCCTTCAGCCAGCTTCCCCTCAAGTTAACATCTTGCAAAAGCCAGGATCAAAATGAAGAAATTACCCTTGGTGCCTGACTGTTCACTAAACACTAGACTGTTTGGATTTCACCTGTTTTTCCACTCAGGTTCCTTTTCTGTTTCTGGATCCAGTCCAGAATCCCACATTGCATTTATTTGCCCCGCGTCCTCTGTTTCCTCTGACCTGCGCGAGTTGTTTAATTTGTTCTTTCCTTTCCAGTCAGGTCTGTGTGTGGGTACGTGGACGCGTGTGCGTGTGTGTGTGGGCAGTTTCACACCCTGTGGAAATGAGCTGAGGATTCCACAGCTGCTACCAGTCAAATGGAGCATTTCTGGCGGGGGCGAGGGATGTGCCACAGGCTCTTTCGCCCTTCTTGTGTGGGTGTGTGTTCCTGTTCATGTTACTGTCTTCCCATGGTCTCCCAAATGCTCTTTTCTCAGAAATCTGTGAGGAGCCCACAGTGCATTTCCTAAGGGGCTTCCATTTCTTGCCTTCACTGTAGGTGAGGTTTGCTTCCCGAGTACTTTCAGTAGACATGTTGATCTACCTCCAGCTGCCCTGCTGGCAGCTTGGCATGTGCCTGTGATGTTCGTGCCATCCAAGCATCCTCAGGTGTGTTTGGAAACGCCGTGTGCCTACCTGGCCCCGGAAGAGGCACTTGCCATCAGCCCAAACACTTGCAGATGTCTGGGTGTGTTTCACACCATCATGTTTTAATACCAGGCATTTAAAAAATTTCCTTCTGAATATCCCAGAACCTTGATGTTCCAGTGAGTTCAGGCAAAGGGCCTCAAAGGAAGTGACGACTCGAGTGCCTACCCGGTGCCAAGTACAGCCCTTGGGGTAGAGTGGATGCTCTGCCTCGTGGGTGCCCCTTCCCTGGGCTCTGGATCACACTGTTAGCTCATTGAGGATACCACCTTGTTCTCTGTTCTGTAAAATGTGAATTGCATTCGGATGTTCACCTGCTTCAGATACCCTGGTGGCTTGTCAGTGCTTTCAGAATAAATCTAAGCTCCTTACTGCAGCCTCCAGTGCCTCTCCACCCTCAGCACCTGCCATCTCCTTGAGTCCCAGGGCTCAGACTGTTCTGGCTTTTCTGTTCATGGAGCATGCCTGGCAGCTTCCCACCTCAGGACTCTGCCTGAAACGGCACATCTTGGCATGGTGTTCACTGAGGGACAGCCCCAGAGAGACTTCCCTGAGCACCCGCTCTGCAGATAACTATAATGGCACACACTCCCCTGGCACTCTCTGCATGGTATCTGCTCTGCTCATACCACTCGTTCCCCTCCCACCTCAACCGGGAACTGTTGATAACCTGTGTCATAGATGGAAACCACGGCACTGGCCTGGGATCTCTCCCCTGTCACGCTGTTATTCTTGAGTCCCCTCTCCCCGTGGGAAGTCATCTCGCAGATTTTAACGGGTTCATTTGTGTGCTAGCCTGCCTTTCCCCACCTTCACCGTAATGTCAACTTTCTGCGCACTGAGACTTTATGATTGTTGTTATCATTACAGTTGGTACTCTCCAGGTTTTTAGACCCTATTTGGAGATGGAAGCTAATAATGTCTAGGGGCCTGTGGTGTGCCAGGCCCAGCCTAGAGGTCAGCAAAATTACAAGGCATTTCCTCCTCACTAGACACATAGGCAGCTTTCCCACAGATAAAGAATGATTTCCAGTTCTGTAGAATGGCCTTGTAAGGTGAGCATCTCTTGAACACTGAGGTTGTTCCCAGGTTCCAAAAAGCAAACCAAAGAGCAAATCCTCTTTGATTTGCTCAGTGAGAGTGTGTGTGGAGACCCACACGTCCAGGTTGTCATGCTCTTATTGGAGGGGCCTCAGCCAGGCCCCATTTCTCCTCTGGGTTTGGTGGGAACTGCCCATCTCTAGTCTGTGTCTGAGTCTGGGACTGAGCCCCGGACGGGGAACTGCAGCTTTGGCTTCTGGTCCTATGCTTCTCCGAGTAACTGCAGAGAGTAAATTCTTGTCTTCCTGCTACAGGTCATCGACCCGGCCAGAGGTGGCTAGTATAGAGCCACTGGGCCCAAGCGAGCAGCAGTGCTCCCAGCAGGCAGTGGTGCAGGCCCGCCTGTCCCAGCCTGCCCGCCTGACCAGCATCATCTTCGCAGAGGACATCAGTAAGGGCTTTGGGTATCCCGTGTGACCCTGGCAGGGACGGGAGATGAGAAGCTGTCCATAGAGTCTTCTGGGGCCCGTGGCAGCTCTTCCCTCTCTCTTGTTGGGTGGGAGGACGCCCAGTGGGGGTGGGCACTGACCAAGCAGCACCCACCCTGGTCCCTCCTGTCAGCACTTGGTGCTGTCTTCCTTCTCGGGGAGGCTGGCTTTCATTTCAAAGCTATTTTTAACGGGTGTCAAGTCAAAATGAGGAAAGCTGTTGTAACTCTCACTTCTCCATATTTGATTTATCACATTATGGTTGTAACATGCTGAGAAACAATTAATACGATTTTCTGTCATGCTTTCCCTCCACCTAACATGATAAGAAAAAGTCTCCATTTCATCCTGGAATTATTTTTAATGGCTGAATAATATTCTGAGCGGGAGGTTGTGCTTATACGCATTCCCTTGTATTGGACGTTTACATTGATTTTAGGTGTTTGTTTCAATGTTAGGTAGAAACAAATAGTTTTATATAGAGAACAGTTTTGGGGTCTTCTAGGTTATGAGGTTATTTTTTGGCAAGGATAGATCCCCAGTCTCACCAGGTCTCAGCACATGAGATAAAAGGGGCCATACTGCTTTCTAACAAAACAGCATTAACAGTGTACAAGCCGTTTTACATGGTAACTGGAGGACAGTCAGGATGGTTTTGTGTCATGTGCTCTTATTTATACACTAGAAAATTCTCCAGGTAATGCCATTTATGCATTTTATTTATGAAGCAAGTGAAAAAAAATCTGCACTGGTGCACACGAGCCTTTTATTCTATAGCACGGTTGGTAGTCTCTTGTAATGATGCCAGAATAAACACATGCACTCTAGGTGTAATTCCTGATCTCAGTGTAGGGACAGACATGCAGAACAGTATTACTTTTGGATGCTAACTCGTCAGAGCACAGCCCTTGTCATTTCACTTAATGGCTACACCCTGAATGAAACTAGAATTGCCTAGAGGAGTTTTTGCACACAGCTTTAAATGCTTGTACTCCTGTTGGAAAAATGCAAGCTGAGCAATGAAAATGCCTCCGATGCCCTTACTTGCTGCAGTCCATGCTGACTTCCAGAAGGGCTGTGTGCCTCAGTGGCTTGGCCTCTGAGGGCTAATTCAGCCCTTACAGCCTGTGTGGTGTAGTGGTTTTGTTGTTTGCTCTAGTCTTTGCCAAAGAATGAGACCACCTGGGAGGCCCTGGAGGTGGGGTGGTGGTTGGGCGCCACCCTCCGTGCTGATCCCTCCATTCCCATCCCTCCAGCCACGGGCCAGGTCCTGCGCTGCGATGCCATTGTCGACCTCATCCATGGCATTCAGATTGTCTCCACTACCCGTGAACTCTACCTGGAGGACTCGCCCCTGGAGCTGAAGATCCAGGCCCTGGACTCTGAAGGTGAGCATGTTCCCCTGGCAGTCTCTGTTGCTCTCTCCCCTCCGGTGTCTGGCCCTGCTGTTCTGCCTGGAGGGCTGTTCCAGCCAGGAAGGTGAAGGTGGTGCGAGGCAAGACCGCCTCTGAGGTGGAGCCTGGGCCCTTCGTAGCAGCATGACTCCGGGCCTAGGCCAGGGGCTTTGCTCCCAGGAGCCTGTGTTTGGGAAACCAACATCCGGTGTCTCAGCGGTTGTGAGAAGCTGGGAGAGGCTCACTGGGTCACTGTGCTGTAAATGGGGGTGCATTCTGCTCAGCTTTGAGGGTTGGTGTCCTGACTGCAGAGCATGTGTGTGTGTACAGCAGGCCGGGGCACATCTGTGCTGTTGGCTTTGCTCACCATCCTTTATTTCTTCACTTCACCTGCTCGTTGTGAGCTGGGATTCTTTTTAGATCTACTCTGGTTGGAGGCAGACTGTCTTGGCTGTAGCCTGACTTCTTGGAACAAAGGGAAAATTTGGAGGTTAAGGTTCTTGCTGAAGAAAGTTAAGACAGGCAAAATAATGTCTTTCAGACAAAGGATCTTGCAAAATTTCAAGTCCAAACCAAGTCTCACCTTGTTTTAGAAATCTTCCCTGACCACGCTAACATCCCTCGCTTTTTAAAAACATTTTTCTTCATCAGGATTTCTCAGGCATTTGAGGCCAGGTAATTCTTTGTGGTAGACGTCTGCCCAGTACATCATAGGATCTTTAGCAGCATCCCTGGCCTCTACCCATCGGATGCCAGTAGAATTCCCCCAGTTGTGACAGCCGCACTTAACTCCAGCCATCGCCAGATGTCCCTCGGGAGCAAAATCACTGTTCTGGAGCGCCTGTCAGATCCTTCCTCCCTCTCTGTATTCCTTCATCAGATCAGCTGCCTGCCTTCTCTGAACTGTTTTCTGATCTGTGAATTGAGCTAGTGACACTCACCGCGGGACTGTAAGGATCTGGTGAGAGGCGTGTGAGGGGCTTGGTGCTGCGTGGAGCGTAGTGGGTGCTCAGGAAGCCAGGTAGTGTTGGAGCGCCTTCTACCTCCTGGGCATTCTGCCAGGTCCTGGGGTGCTCCAGGGCAAGGGAAGGGTTTGGCCCTCTGCCCCCAGCATCTCAGGCTGTGGGGAAGGGCCACGTGGCAGTAAATGCCCACAGGCATCTCAGTAGGTGCTGTTTATAATCACACTGGATGCAGGTGCCCAGAGCTGGGGAGCCAGCCCCAGGAAAGGGTGAAGTGGGGTCTGGAGAGAGGAGGTCAGGACAGTTTCATGGACTGATGATGCGATTGATGTTTTTTTTGAGCTTTGAGAAATGTGGGGTTTTCCTTTTTTATTCTGGAGGAGACTAAAATGTGGAGAGGGGTGGGATCCAGGATGCAAAGGGTCCTGTGTGTCAGAGGTGGGATTTGCACTTGGTCTTCAATAAGAGGGAGCCCAGGGCCTGGTTCATGCAATGAGGTGATGGGAGCTGGTCTTCAGGACCCTGGGAGGATCACCTACTGTTCTGGAGAGCAGAAGACCAAAGTTTGAGGCCACACTGGTGCCAGGCACTCCTCTGAGCACTTACATGTTCTAACTCCTTTCATGTCCAGGTGGTGAGGCTGAGGCACACTGTGTGAATACACGTGTATGTGGGAAAAGATGTGTAGCTAGTACGCAGCAGAGTCAGGATCCCAGTCCCAGCTCTGGCCGGGTGCCAGAGCTCACTCTCTTGGCCAGGGGTCAGCAGACATCTTCTGAAGGGCCAGATAGTAACTGTTTTAGGCTTTGCTGGCCATATGGTTTCTGCTGAAACTACTCAGCTCTGCCATTGTTGCTCTAAAGGCATCATAGATGTTGTAAATGAATAGATGAGGCTGTGTTCTAATAAAATACAAAAACTAGTGGTGGTCCAGATTTGGTCTGTAATAAAACTTTATTTACAAAACTAATGGGTGGACTGGATTTGGCCCAGGGGCCATAGGTTGCCAACCCCTCCTTTTTCCCACTCTGTTCTGTTTCCCATCTTAAGTCACTTTTAAAAAAAAGATTTATTTTTATTGAGATTTAAGTACCATGAAATCCACCCATTTAAAGTATGGTTTTTAATATAATCACAAAGTTGCGTGACCACCACCACTGTTTAAGTTTAGAACATTTTTATCACTACAAAGAAACCCTGTACTCGGTAGCAGTCACCTCCATTCTTTCCTCTTTCCAGCCCCTTGGCAGCCACTAACCTACTTCCTATATATATAGACTTGCCTGTTGCAGACATTTCATATAAATAGAATCATACATGTTGTCTTTTGTGACTGATTTCTTTCGCTTAGCATGTTTCCCAGGTTCATCAATGCTGTTGCATGTACCTCCTTCCGTTTTATGGCTGAATAATATTCCATTGTATGGATAGGCCACATTTTGTCTATCTGTTAATCAGTTGGTGGACATTTGGGTTATTTCCACCTTTTGGCTACTGCGAATAGAACTGCTATGGACAGTCAGGTGCAAGGTTTTGTGTAGACATGTGTTTTCATTCCTGTTGGGTGGATACCCAGGAGGGGGATTTCTGGGTCAGAGAGTAACTCTGTTTAACTGAGAAACTGCCACATTGTTTTCCATAGCAGCTTGACCATTTTACATTCCTACCAGCAATGCATGAGGGTTCCAGTTGCTCCACATCCTCACCAGCCTTTGTTACTGTCCACCTTTTTTGTTATAGTTATTTTTAAGTCACTCAGATTTTTCTCCTGGGAGTGCCTCAGGCAGCTGGAGATGTGGGGAGCAGGAAAGTGGCTGTTCCTGGCCTTTCCGTGCAGGACAGACGCCCAGTGCCCTTGCTAGTAACCATTCACACCCCTCCCACCCCTGTGGTTTCTGTGGCACATGTGGCCAAGTCCAGAGTAGGAACTCATGGTTCGCCAGCTGGTCTGCATACACTGGGGTCATTCACCAGTAGCCCAGGTGAAGGCCCCACCTTTGTTCTAAGCAGGTGGCTCACTTCCATCCTCATTATTCACTGTGAGGATCTCATACTTTCTCATCAGCCCTCCCTGCCCAGATATGCTAGGCTAGCACCTTAGTTACCCCTGCTTTCTTTTTTCTGAGCCTGCATCCTCTTCCTGGTCAGAGCCTCTTTTGGGAAGACAAACTTGACTCTTGTCACCTTTGAGGACCTTGCAGTCTCAGAAGGGACATATCTTTATCTGGATCAGTGGATGTTGTCAAAAAAGATATTACTGTGGCTCAGCAAGCCCTGCTGGAGACTATGTGTGCGCCAGGCACTGCCCCAGGCCCTTTACAGTGTCATCTTCTACCCCATGAGGATGGCTGGTATCTTATCCATTGTATATACAAGCGGAGGCCCAAAGAGGTTAAGTGACTTGCCCGAAGTCACACAACTCATGGGTGGCCGGTAGGATCTGGAACTCAGGGTATCTGACTCTGTCACCTGATCTCATGTCCAGTAGGCCAGCTGCCCGTGTCCTGCTGCTGCATTTTTCCTGGGCAGTGGGAGTCCTCTGCATGGGGCTCAGTTCCACCTTCTTGGCCTGAGACTGTCTGCAGAGTGTCTGCCTCAAGTTAATGTTTTCACAGTTACCTCTCTGCCCACATGCACTGCTCACACATACCTTGTGCAAGACAGAACTAGGCTAGCTTAGGGTCACCAAAGGCCGCCCCTCCTCCCCTTTCCTGACGCTGCATGTTCTGCTTAGAGCACCTTTCACCTCCCTTTCGGGTCTTTACTTTCAGAAGCCCTGGTCCCTCTGGGCCTTCCCTTCAGAAAGGCTCTCCTCCAGGGATCTTTCGCTGACTGCTCAAGGTGAAATTTTTTCCTCCCTAACTGAAAACCCTCAGCAATTCACTGGCTTCTGCCCTACCTCCAGATGGGGGCATTTTTTGTTCTACATTGTCAAGTTCAGCACTTGGAGGGCAGAGTAGGGATCACTTCATTCTTTGACACTGGACTTTAGGCCCAGTGGGCATCTGGCAAATGTTTGCTAAGTGGAATTGCTTCATGTTTTCCTTCTGCCCTCCTGGGACCAGGACAGCGTGAGTGCACCCTCTGGAGATGGACCCCTGGACTTGCCTCATTAATGGTAACACTTGACTGTGAGGCTTCAAGGTCAGGGGCTCTGTCTGACCCACATAGTGGGTGCTAATAGCTACTTTT
Organism: Smutsia gigantea; assembly: GCA_032199065.1. Lineage (NCBI taxonomy): Eukaryota > Metazoa > Chordata > Mammalia > Pholidota > Manidae > Smutsia > Smutsia gigantea. The sequence goes on from JAVSCE010007197.1 coordinate 56,223, forward strand.
TAAATGGAAAAGCAAACCTTTAGGCAGAAGTTTCCTGAAAACATTCTCCCCACAAGCCTGCAAATTTCTGCTGAATGGGTCTGTCTTGGGCCTGTTTTGCACTGAGAGGTGCCCTCTTCCCTCACTCTCGGAAGTCACAGTGAGTAACCTGTGCTGCGACCTCCTGTGGTTCTCTTCTGTCACCCAGAAGTTATTCTCTCTTCCTGCCCACAGGGCCAGCTCCCCCGAGAGCAGCAGCTTAGAAGGGTTCCAGGCTTGGTTCAACACTCACTGTTGTCTTGAACTTTTTAATAAATTTATCTTTGAACTTGTGTTTTGGGAGTGGAGTCTGATGGGACTATAGTGCATGTGCCAGGGTCTTGGAGCATTAACTCAAAACAGCCTCCTGGCCACTTCCGTGCCCCCTGCGATGTGTTTTTGGCTTCCTGCTTCCTGTCCCCTGATGCCCTGGGTCCTTTGTGGCCTCTCCCTCCCTGTCCTTGCCCCGTGACTGCTGCCACCTCCCATCCCTGGTTGGGCCTGGGTAGGGTGCATATGCCCCAGGGTATGCTGGGGTGGAGAGCGGTAGTGGCTGTCTCTGTCCCAGGCTGGCAGCTTCCAGACGTGTTTGGTCCAGAGGCTGCATCCCAGCCAGAGTGAGCCTCTCACCCACCCTAACCTAGCTATCTAGCACTTCCCTGCTTAAAGAGGCTTACTAGGGGGGTCAGCAGCTGCAGGAAACTGACTCAGTTTCCCCGAAGCCTGCTCCAGCTGGGACATGGTGTGTTGGTCCAGTGGCTGGCATCGGGAACCCAGTAGCTGGTAGATGGCAAGCCTGTGTGTGCTCCAAATAGCCGGCAGGGCCTCTGGGCACCTCTCAGATACTCACCCTGGAGGATTTGTAAACACCAAGGGAGCCCTCCCTCAGGCCACCCCTGGGCCCAGGGGCCTCCTCTGTCTCCACCAGTCTTCTCAAGTCTGACTTGCCTTCTGGCACCTTCCCCTGCCTTTTGAATGAGGGGCCCCACATTTGCACAGAGCTCTGAAAATTATGAAGCCAGTCCTGCATATGCATTTACTTACGTTGGTGAAAGTTACAGAAGCTCAGGGACACTTCCTGCTCTTGGAGTCATCACACAGCCATCTATTCGTTCACATCTGAACATGGTAGACTGGCAGGAATTGTGAGGCAGGGGGCAGCAGAGATGCTGACTAGAACTCCATGTATAGCCACTGAAATGTAGGAAGACAGGCTTTCCTGTTGCCATTTGCTGTGTTAAGAGACCTAAACAGGCCTTCCTCAGTGTCCTCGTCCTCAGAAGGCCTTGGCCACCAGTACTGATCCCTGGGGCTGGCCAACATGGTCCAGGCACCTTGCCAGGGGGCACTTTCTCCATTCGATCTTCCCAACAATCCTGTGGGTTGGTACTCTCATTCCCATTTTATAGAAGAGAACAGTGGTGCTTGGAGATGACGAAAGCACCAAGAGTGGGTGTTCAGAACACCTGTGGTGTTCGGTTGGACATGTGCTAAGAGTGGGCCGTCTGATGGGCCTTCATGTTGGGTTTCTGGTCACGCTTTGGTGATCTGCGGTAACAGGAACATCCATTCTTGTCCTAACTGAGTGGGTTGCAGAGTCAGCATGCTTGGTTCTGCCACTAGAAGGCAGGAGTTTGGGCTAACTTTGCTTTGTGTATCCCATTTGGGCTCAGTGTGTGGAAGAAGGTTCTTATGGTCAGAGCTATTGAATGGAGGGGATGGGCTGGGTTTGGAGGCTGTGAGCTGCTCATCACTGGGATGTGTGAGAAAGGTGTGGACCCCCATGAGTCGGGGATGCAGCAGGGAGCTGTCTCCTGGGATTGGGCTAGGGGACTTGTAAGTCTCCTGCAGCCAACATGCTTCTCTGGTGTGGAGTTTACCATCTGTCTTCTTACCTAATGCCCAGATGTTGGATTACTTTGGTCAAAATCCTTTGAGGTTTAAGAAACCACAGATCTTTTGTTTGCTCAAAATCATATAGTGAGCACCTACTGTGTGTGTCAGGCTCTGCCGAGGTACCACTGAAGGTGCAGAGATAAGTGGGACAGTCCTGCCCTCCCGAGTTCCCAGTGATTGACAGCATTCAAGCAGCTGAGCACACTGTGTGCAGTGTGCATGCCACACATGGGCATCGAGGGCACAGGCAGGCTGCCTTCCAGGCTGCGGTGCTCATGGGCACAGTTTTGGGTGGGCACAGGGTCCCTGTGGCTGCCTCCCCCAGTTTCCATCTTGTCCTGTCCCACCTTTGCACACTATGTGTTGTTCACTGTCCACTGAAGAGGGAACTGGGTGAGTTCTCTTGGCAGCCTGGTATCTGGGGTCCCCCCTTGGACCTCTGAGAAGAAAATCTCCCTGCCTGTATCCATAGTAGTTGGGGTTTGTCTCCCCTTCCTCTGATCAGTTGCCCAGCTCGATGGAAAGACATCCAGGGAACTGTAAGGGGTGGCCCCCTTTGTGTTAGATGTCCAAAAGAGTAATGGCAAACACAGTCGGTTTTCTAGAGCTTTTGCTAAGTGCTGGTTCATTTGGCTTCTGAGATCTCACAGGTGGGGTGGGGCAGGGCAGGATCCCAGGCCCGTCTGCTTCTAGATGCCTTGTCCTTTGCGCTGCAGAAGGAGCTTTTCTGTGCCCCACATGCTCTTTCAGGGCCTGGCCAGGCAGGGAATGTAGATGGTGAATGTGGCATGAGTGTGGGACAACAGGGTGTGTTGAGGAGTGTGGCAAACCCAGGATTGTGATCCTTCCCAGTGAGGCTGAGCCAGCTGCCTGGTCCCCAGAGGGAATAGGGCCCAAGCAGTGGGATCTTCCTATTTTTCAAGAAAACTTGGAAGTTGGATTTATATGTTGAGTTTCTTAATTTGAAACAATGGGAATTAAAAAATGTAAAAACAACATTGCCAGGGTAAAGTACAAACCCCACAGTTCCCAGCAGATGAGGCCTTTCAGCCACCGGTTTTCATTTCCTGCCCTGCTCCAGGGTGTCCACGTGGAACCAGGCCTTGTACTTACACTCAGAAGGTGTTTATGGAGGGTTTGAGAGTCCCATTCCCCCAGGAGTCATTCCCCACTCACCCAGTGGGCTCGGCTTGTTCAGACCTCCTGTCACAAGGCACCTGGGCGGCAAGCCAGGACTTGGAGCCAAGGCCAGCTGTGTGTGGCTTTCCATTTCTTCCACCCTGGGACCTCAGGTGTCTTAGTGTCAAGGTGAAGAGACAGAATGGTTGTGTGAAACCAGATGGTCGAAGGTTCTGCCCCCTCATCCCACGGCTTCTTTCCCTGCCTAGGGAGGTGGTAAGGAGGGATGAATGGCTGAGGTCTAGGAGCGGCCACCTAAACTGTAAAGTGCTTACAGATGTGCGGGGTGATGGTATTAGACACTACACTGAGTCCGTTGTGAGCAGTCAAGGGCAGAAGGTAACAACAGGAAGAAGATAGGTGTTCACCTAAGACAGGCCTGGGTTCACATCCCTGCTCACCCCTCACAGTCACATGACCCTGATCCTTGAAGCCTCAGTTTCCCCTTCCCAAAATGCATGCATAGCTTCTGCTTTGCAAGGGGGTGGTACGGAGTGCATTTCCCCCTCCCTTGGCCTGGTTAGCTCCAGTGTATTTCTGCCCCTCCCACTGGCTCTTACAGGGAACACGTTCAGCACCCTGGCTGGGCTGGTCTTTGACTGGATGATCGTGAAGGACACAGAGGCCGATGGGTTCTCAGACTCCCACAACTCACTGCGGTAAGACGTGCCTCACCTTTGAAGGGAAGTGGGAAGGGGGTTGTCTCTCGGCTGTGTGTGGGTGGGGGCTTTCATCATCACTGTCACTGTGGAGCCCAGGACAGTCCCCAGGGTGTGTTCTGTGGGAAGTGGTCAGGGAGGCTGGGATGTCCAGCTGCATCAGAGGAAGCTCATCCCAGATGATGGGAGCCGTCATGGGATGCAGGGTAAGGGTTGTGTGTGGCCCCAGAGGGCAGCCCCCCATATTGGGGGTAAGTTAAAGGGGAGACAGGTTTCGGGACAGCCCTTCAGGTGCGAGGCTGTGTTCCCCACACTGAGGCTGCAGACGACTCCTTGTGAGAGGGGCTTGTTACGCATCTTGATTCATACAATCCTCCCAGCAGCCATGCGTGCTTATGTATCACTATTTTTTCCGTTTTTCTGACAAACTGAGAATTTAAGCTACTTGTCTCAGGTTGGTAAGTGGTGGAGCTAGAATTTGAACCGATCTGTACAGATCTTCACTATCCAGTATCAGCCACTCCCTGTTCTGGCTATTAAAATGTAAATGCAACAAGTTCATTTCCTCAGATACACTAGCCACGCTTCAGGTGCTCCTTGGCCGTGTGGCTAGTGGTGCCTCCCTATGGGACAAAGCTGATGTTGCAGGGAGTTCTGTGGCCAGTGCTGGTGCAGACCCAGGGTCGGGTTCATATTCCCTGCCATACTGCATTGCCTCATGTTTTAGGAAATAAAAACGTGAAGTCCCTTTTGAGGGAGGAGGACATGATTTAAAAAAATTTCTCACAGTAATTTTCAGCCTCCAGAAAAGTTGCACGTATGGCACGAAAAGGGTTTCCCCGAACCATGTGAGAGCAGGTTGCCAACCTGATGCCCCATCACCTACAGTTATTTTAATGTGCACCTTCTACCACTAATCCTGCATATCCACAATAGAGCCATCAGAATTAGGAGATCAACACCGATGCCTACAGTCATCAGACCTCATTCATATTTTGTCAACTTACCCTGATTATGTCCTTGGTAGGAAAAAACCCAGCCCAGAGTCAACTACTGCATGCTGTCGTGTCTCTCTTAGTCTCCATCATCTAGAAATAGTTGCTTGGTCTTCCTTTGACTTTTGGGACCTTGACACTCATGAAGATAATGGTCCGGTTGTTTTGTAGAATGGCCCTCATTTTGGGTTTATCTGTTCCCTCCTGATTAGATGTAGAGCTTTGCATCTTTGGCAGGCATATCACAGAGGTGAGATTCTTATTATTCCAGTTGTATCTTGTCATGATCCATTGGTCCATCACTGATCATGTTCACTGTCACCACTTGGGAAGATGGTGTCTGCCAGGGCATCCCACTGTCACTTTCTTAACTCCCTTGCAGTTACTAAGGATTTTGTGGGGAGTTAAGAGTCTGGTCTTTTATTTACACCTTTAAAAGTCCAGCTTGGAGCTCTAGGAAACATTTGGGCTCAGCTCACAGCCGTCTACACCCAGACCTCCTCGTGCCCGACTCTGGGCAAGCTGGATCCCCCTCCTGGGTCACAGCTCTTCTCAGGTCTGAGGCCATCAGCCTTTGTTTCCTAGATGAGGTCTGGAATTTCTGGTGTCTCATAAAGCAGGAACATGGGCTTTACAGTCAGAGAGGCCTGTCTTGGCCTTGTCACTTCCTGCCTGTGGCCTTAGGGGACCCAACCCCCAGCATCAACTTCCTCTTCTATTAAACGCATGTGCTCACTGTGCCCACCTCTGAGGACAGCCACGTGGGTCAGCTCATAAACTGGTGCCCAGAGCCCTCTCTGGGCCTGGTGCACGCTAGGTATTCAGGGAATGCTGGTTCCCTGCGCCTTTCTCCACCACTAGGCCCATTTCCTGCCTTGACAGCCCCCTGAGCTTCCAAGCTCTTGGCACACGAACCAAATGGTAACTGAAATCCAAGGCACTAAGACATGTTAGAATCAGAACGTTCTGGTATTCATTAAATTCAGCATGTGACACCTAGTAAAGTGGGGGAAGGAAATAAATTGGCATAGTGGCCTTATGGAATGGAAATGTGTCCGATAGACTGCTCTTGTTCAGGCAGAAAGGTAGGGCTTATTTGTAAATCATTGGCTGCAAGTAGGAAACTACCGGAAGGGTGCCTCAAGCCAGCCCTGTTACCAGCCCACACCCACACCCTGAGGGTCTCTCCCCACAGCCTAAGCCTGGGGAGGATAGGATGGGATGTGGTCCCCTAGGCCTGACATCTCAGGGGCCATTACAGTAGGTGCAGCTAGCCCAGAGGGATGGGCTGGAATGAGGCAGGTAGCCTTGGGGAGCCTGGTGGGCTTTGCTCACACCACCCTGGCTTGGTCTGTGGGCCTGGGCCTGCTTCTTAGTCTCCATGGGCCTCACCTTTCACGTCTATGAGGCTGAAGCATTGTGACTAAGCAGGTGGTCCTCAAATTTCAGTGTTTATCACACATGTAGGTTTTGATAAAATGCAGATTGCCAGGCTCCATACAGACAACAGCCTGGGTGGGGGGCTGAGAATCTGCATTTTTTATAGGGAACCAGATTGTTCTGATGGAGGACATTGCAGGGACACATTTCTAAGCAGCATGGAGCAGGGCAGTACTGGGCAACGGCTAGAGGTGCCGATAGACAGCAAATGTATTAGGTTCGTTGCTTCCACACATCAGGTCTGGTGACATGTTCCCTTTCCAGAATCCTCACGTTCTTGGAGTCTACATACATACCTCCTTCCTACATCTCAGAGATGGAGAAGGTGGCCAAGCAGGGGGACACCATCCTGGTGTCTGGAATGAAGACGGGGAGCTCCAAACTCAAGGCACGCATCCAGGAGGCCGTGTACAAGGTGGGCCCTGGGGCGGCACTGGGTTGGCTGTTGGCAGTCACATCCGCGCTCACATGGAGTTGTGGAAGTGGGGTTCCCTACAGCGGGAGGTGCACTGGTCATGGAGCGGGAACCTCAGTGTGGGATTCCGTATTTGGGTTTGTTTGGGCTGGGTATTTTGAGCCAAAGTGCAGAGAGGTAGTTTGGGCCAGGCGGCACCAACTCTGGAGTCACAGGGCATTTGCTCAATTCTGTTTCAGGGGAGGTCCAGGAGCAGGGGGATTGCCATTAATCACCTTCTTTTCTTTTTTAAAAAGTGTTTTAAATTATTTATTTATTTAATTGGTGTATAATTGACATAATATTATAATAGTTTCAGGTGTACAATATAGTGATTCAACATTTATACACATTACAAAATGCTCCCCACAGTAAGTGTGGTTGCCACCTGTCACCTCACCAAGGTATTACAATAGTGTTGACTGTTTCCTGCAGTGTCCCTTTCATCCCCGTGACCTACTTATTTTATAGCTGGAAGTTTATACCTCTTGCTAACTAGCTTATTTTCAACAAGCACCACCCCCACACTCCATCCCAGTATAGGGATGCACCCAAGCCTTTGGAGCTCTGTGAGCAAACTGGGGGCTCCAGGGGTCCTCCATGCCATCCTTCCTGTGCCCCACTGTGAGCTCCGAGACTGGTGGTCCCATGGAGAGCTAGGGCCACCCGCCCCCGCCTCATGTCACGTGGACCTCACATCAGCACCCTGTTCTGAGGGGGTTGGGACAGAGGAAAGAAGAGCAAGGAGTAGGTCTTGCCAAGGGCCTGGTTCTTTCCATGAATGTCTGCCCTGCCCATGTGACCTTTTGAAGGTGCGAATCTTGCCTGGTTTCTGGTGTGTAGGCAGGAAGACTGTGGTACTTCATCTGCCGTTTAATTTCTAGTGACAAATGAGAGAACTCTCCCTGTGACTGTCCTTAGTGGTCAGCCATTGGCTGGGGAGTTGTGGAGGTTTTCAGAAACGTGAGACATGCCATGTCATGGGCTGACCCCACAGCTCTCTGCGGTTAGTGCTCGGAGACAGTATTCCTTTTCTTATTCTGGGCTGGGGGCTGGGCCCCCTGGGCTGGGAAGGCGCCCTTGTTCTGCCTGCTCCCTGCCTGCTGTGCCGGAGAGCACCCACCACAAACTCCGGCCCAAGGTAGGCACTTTGTATGTTTTTTTCTTTTTTAATGAACGAAAAATATTATTTAACTTATTGTTAGGTGAGGGAACAAGTATGATGTTATGACTGGTTCAAGGGAGAGTCCAAAGAATTTAGAAGTAGATCCAGAACTGGTCAGTGTCTGTGGGACAGTCACTGACGGCGCCTCCACCAGAGAAACGCACCTGTGCTTCTGTGGATATGAATCATGTGTGTTGCCATCACTGTTCTCCCACCTGCAGAGTTGCTGGATGGCTCAAGGGCAGTAGAAGGTGCAGCCCCTGTAGAATCTGCTAACCCGAGGGATGCACTAGACCCTGTACTTGTGGTCTTCCTCCCCTTTCAGAGTCTGTCACCCCTTTTCCTGATGAGGAGGTCGCGGTAGGGGTGAGAGGTGGGCAGGAGGACCTGAGGACGGTCGGGTGTGCATACCTTGCCCCCATTCCAGGTTTGCCTGTGGTTCCCACTCTCCCTTGTCTTTGGGGCTTTGTAGGGGAGACCCATGCCCGTGGTGGCCACAGTATCTGTGGGTATCACTCCTGGCTCTTCACTTTTCTTTCTGCTTAGCTGTTATTACTGTAAGTGGAGCTGTCACATACATAATGTAAGGTGACATGCTTGGTCTGTTTGGGCCATGACCACTGACCACATGTCTATTGTGCACACAGGGTTCCCCTTGGGTTCTGGGGTCTGGAGGTGTGTGGCTATGAGCCTAACCTGTCTTTTTCACCTGTAACTTCCTGTCCCCATGCAAACATGCTGAAAAGTTCTGAGGAGTCCCTTTCTCTTGCCCTCATGGCTCCCCATTTCCCACCCCACCTCACTTTTTCTGCCCTCTTCTTTGTTCTAAGAATGTACGCCCTGCGGAGGTCAGGCTGCTGATTTTGGAGAACATCCTTCTGAACCCTGCTTACGACATCTACCTGATGGTGGGGACCTCCATTCGGTACAAGGTGCAGAAGATCAGGCAAGGAAAGATTACAGGTGCGTCGTGACTCAGCTTGCTAGTCATGGCAAAAGGCTTACCTTTTTCTTATTGTGGCAATATAACCTACCATAAAACTTACCATTTTAACTATTTTTAAGTGTCCAGCTTAGTGGCATTAAGTACAGTCACACTGCTGGGCAGCCATCTCCACCATCAAGCCACAGAACGCTCCTCATCTTGTAGAAGCGAAACTCTGAAATAACAAGTGTTGGCGAGGATGTGGTGGAAGGGGAGCCCATTTGGTGGGACTGCAAACTGGTGCAGTCACTGTGGAAGACAGTGGGGAGTTCCCTCAAAAATTAAAAATAGAAATAACATCTACATCTGGGTACTTACTCAAAGAAAAAAATACGCAAAGACATATGCATCCCTCTGTTCACTGCAGCATTATTTACGATAGCCAAGATAGGGATGCAACCTGAGTGTCCATCCATAGAGAAATGGATAAAGACATGATGCATATATAAAATGGAATATTATTCAGCCGTAAAAATGAATGAAATCTTGCCATTTGTGACAACTTGGATGGACCTAGAGGGTATTATGCTGAGTGAAATGAGTCAGAGAAAGACAGATACTGTATGATCTCACTTGTATGTGGAATCTAAAAAACAAAACAAATGAACAAACAAAACAGAAATGGACTTATTAGTCAGCACGAACTGGTGGTTGCCAGAAGGGAGAGAGATGGGAGATGGGAGAAGTGAATGACGGACATAGGAGGAACAACAAACAAAAAATTCTGAAGCTCTGTCCCCACTAAACACTAACTCCCCACTTGCCCTCTCTCCAACTGCTGAAACCCCCATCGTTCTTTGTCTCTATGATTTGGTGACTCTGGGGACCTCGTGTAGTAGCATCATATAGCATTTTTCCTTTTGTAACTGGCTTCTTTTACGTAGTACAGTGTCTTCAAGATTCATCTATGTTGCAGCCTGTGTCAGAATTTGCTTCCTTTTTAAGGCTGAGTAGCATGCCATTGCATGGAGGGACCCCAGTTTGTTTAGCCATTCATCTGTCAGTGGGCACTTGGGTTGCTTCCACCTTCTGGCCATTGTGAGTACTGCTGCTGTGAGCATGTGTGGGCAAGTATCTTTCTGAGACCCTGCTTTCCCTCCTTTTGCGTGTATATCCCTTTGTTTTTAAAATGTCAGAAACCATGAGCTTCACTCTGGACTGGGTTTTGCCCTTGGTCTGCCGCTGACTGCTGGGCAGCCTCGGCAAGCCACTGTCCCCCTTTGGGGCTCAGTTTCTCCATTGGAGCTCTTCAGGCTCTTCTGCCCAGGCTGTGAGGGCAGAATGAATTCATGGATGTGTATTCGTTCTAGAAATTCTAAAGCTCTGTATACATGAGATGCATTTTGCATGGTACATGTTCTTAATGCAGCACCAATTCTCCTAAGAAGTCGTCTTCTTATTATTGTTTTCTTCAAAATTTACACCATTCATAGAGCACAGGATGTCAAGAGTCTCGGGTATGAGAGTCCTGCACTTGGGGCCCATCCATCTGAGGTCTTTGACGTGTCTGGGCAGATGCCTCCCCAGGTTGGAGGGCCACTCCATCTGTGATGCAGAGTATCGTTTAAGAAGCGTGTAGAGGCTTCAGCATCCAAGAAACTTGGGTTTTGTTGCATAGATGGGGTCCTGAAAGGCACTGCCTCAGCTGAGAGCAGTGGGTCAGAGCATGTTGCCCCTCAGAGGACCACGGAAGCTGAGAACAGGCCCCTCCTGCCTCTGGGCCCAGTTCTCTCTGACATAGGGTGTCTGCTGGCTGGAGGGCAGCAGACTAGTGGTTCCCGAGTGTCCCTGGGTGCTGGACTGGCCACATCTGGCTCTTCTGCATGTTCAACTTGGAAGTGGTCAGGATTTGGTTAAGGAGGGGTAACTTAATAAGGCGATTCAAAGAGCTCACCTTAAATTAATTCAGATGCCATCGCCCGGAGGAGCAACTCCTCCCAGCTACCCAGAAAACTGCAGGTTTGGTCACTGACCTCCTGCAGAAGTCAAAGAATTAGGGCCCATGAAGTTACCCCAGGGTGGGAAATAGGGATGTCACCTCCCTTTCATCACTGGCATGATGAGATGGAAAATTCCTCCCAAAATAAAACACACCTGTGTGTCGATGAGCCTGCTTGGACTGGAGTGGATTTCAGGCTACGCTTTGGAAGAGCTGAGCCAGCAAGGGTCCATCATGAACCACACAAACAAATGAAAACTCACTGTCCAGTTTTTTAGATGGATTGTTTATTTTTTTAATTGAGATGTAATTCACATCACTGGCATTTTTAACAAGTTTATTAGACAGGAGAGTCAGGGGACATGAATTACCTATCTTGCACAGCCCTGCAGAAGGCTCAAAGAATTATAGGCTAGAGGACAGTTATGTGGACTAATTAAGGTGTAGATCATTGTAACTCCAGATGTATTCTTTTTTTTTCACTTTTTCTTCTTTAAAAATGTCATTTTTCTCCTTTACTTCCATATTTTTATTTCCTTTATGTCTGCCTTCCTTCGTTTATTTGGTGGCTTGCTTTCTTGCAAGCTCATTTATCAAGCACCTCCTGTGTGCCACTCTGCTGGGTGCTGCATATGCTGTGGTCAGCAGAGCTGCCCAGGCGCCTGCCCTTCTGGAGCACACAGCCCAGTGCAGGACAAAAACAGTCAATCCAGTGAGGTCCCGTGAATGTCTGTGCAAGCGGGGTCAGGTGAGGGAGCAGAGGAGCTCACGGAGCAGGAGCATCTGTGCTGCCTGCAGGGCAGCATTTCTAGTGAGAGCTGTGGTCTCTATCCTCAGTCCTGCCAGTGTTTGAATTGTGTGCAGACATGACTGACACAGTAATTATTATAAAATGTGGGAAGGATATGCAGGCAGAATTGGTCTCTGAAAAGAACTTGAGTGATTGGAATGGAAATTACTGAAATAAAATGTGGTGAGGTTTGGAAAACCAACTGCATGGGCGTATGTTGGACTGGGGTTCCTGTGTCAAAGACTCCAGTGTTTGAAGGGACTTGGAACCCAGCATACCTTTAGGCGGTGAGTGCCCAGAACTAATGCACGCTGAGCTGGCATGAGCAGTGGCTGGAGTCAGAGGCCAAGGAGTGACTCTCTATCGTCCTGGGCTCAGACCCACCTCCCCAGGAGTTCAGTCCCTGGGTGGAGTTGTCATCCTCAGGGATGTGTTGGTCGTCCCTGGAGCCTACATGGGGTAGGGGGTTAGGGAACTCTGACAATTAGAAGCACATCTGAATGGTCAGTTAGGGTCAGGAGGGGTCATGTCACGTTCTTTGTGGGCCTCCTGGCCTACAGAAGGGAAGCCTTTTACCCCTGCAAATCGTAGCAGGACTAGTCTGGGGCCTCAGGAACACACTGTCTCTGTTTGTGGACAGTGACTCTTAACATCTGCAAAGCCTCTCATGTTTGGTGCCTTGTACAGGTGTGAGTTCTACATTACTAGGTGTATTTAAGTAGCTTATCAAACAAGTCCCTCGTTTTCATTGTCTAAGGGTTTTGTAAATTTGGTTACATTGGTGCTGTGCAAGATCCTTTGAGAGTCACTATATTCATTTCCCAAACTGGCCTTATTTATTTGGAGAACTTTAAACAAGGGAGGAAGCTAATGCTTTTTTTGTAAAACGGCATGGAATAAAAAAAACGGCATTGAGCCATGGTCATCTTACTATTATGGCATGTGTCCTTGATACCTTGTAGCCATCTCCTGAACACTGGGGGCATTATCTGCAAGAACCACAGCCCTGTGTGGCTGGGCTTCTGTCAGTTCACTAAGACAAGCCTGCACTGACACCTGGAGGGCCTGTTCAGACACAGAGTACTGGACCGTCCCACAGAGTTTGACCCAGCAGGGCTGGGCTTTGCAGTTATCTGCAATTCCCAGGGGATGCTGATGGTCCAGGGACCTCACTTTGAGAAGCCTCTGCTCCAGGGCAAATTCTTGGGGACTCACTGGTATATGTAAGACACCCTAGGACAGGAAACAGGCAAGTCGTCTCCCTTTCAGAATTCCTGGGAGTTCTGAATGATGCTCTGACTGACACTCCTCTGGGGTCCTTGCCTTGGGTGGCTTCCATGGCAAGCCCTGAGCTGGAGAGGAATGGTGAGCAGGGAAGCTGGCTGTGGCTCTCTGCACACTCTTCCTCTCTCTTGCTGGAGGGCTGGAATGTGGTCATGCCTGTGGGCTCAGCGAGTGGGTTACTTGGTGGGAAATTTGACAGACTAGACACAGGGCATGGAGAAGTGGTCATGCTCTGAGACTTTGGTTTGAATCCCAGCTCTGCTGCTCACCCACTGTGGGACCACTAGCAAGCTCCTCATCTTAATTTCCATGGTTTCCGCGGCCCTAAGATGTAGGCATCAGTAGTACCACTTTCAAGGGTTGTTTTGGGATAAAGTGGGGGGTAACGTACACATGCAACACCTAGCATAGTCCTGCCACGTCTTGATTCCTTGCTCAGCAGTAGCCATTCATTTCACAAGTGCTGCAAGAGCTGTGATGTCCACCTTACAGGGAGCGGAAGATTGACACAGGGGGTGGATTGAATAGAACCTATTATTTCACAGGGAAATTGTATTTCTTTCTGACCCAGTTTGGTTGAGTTCTCTTCCACAACACAACACAGAGCAGGGAACCACTGATGGATGGTCTAAAGCAACAGAGAAAATTCTTTGCAAATTATAGACCCAGCTCCCGAAAGTCAGTGAGAGACCATGGACAGCGCCTTTTTGGAAACATCCCAGAGGATGCACAGTGAGCCCCGCCCTGGACTCCTCAGTGTACAAGCAGAGTTCACTTATTTCTGAGATGAACAGAAAAGGCTCTAATGTTGGTATTCTGCAAGCAGTCGGCAATTTAAGTCAGAAGCTGGGCTTAAAAAAAAAGCAGCTAATGGCAGTAACAAAAAAAACTGATTGCCTCTGAAAATTCATGGAGAGTGTCCACAGGCATGGAGAATAAAGTTAAAATTTAAAGTGTTGGGAAAAATGAAGCCAACAAAATAAAATCAAGCAGGTGTACTGACAGCAGGGTCCAGGGACTCTGGGTGGGGTTGACATACTGGCTTCTAACATTTTCTATCCTTGTTCTCTCTCTGCCACTGTGGATTTTTTTCTGTTCTGGGTGACCAGAACTCTCAATGCCTTCCGATCAGTATGAACTGCAGCTTCAGAACAACACCCCGGGCCCTGAGGGAGACCCAGGCCGGCCTGTGGCCGTCTTGGCCCAGGACACATCCACAGTCACTGCGGTGCAGCTGGGACAGAGCAACCTGGTCCTCGGCCACAGGAATATCCTTTTCCCAGGCCAGCTCGTGCGCATACACACATCATGTGCACAGGAGATCTGCTGTTTGGAAGTCCAGTCATTTTTCTCCCTGAAAGCTTGGCTAGGCTAAAAATAGCCCTGTTTTCCCTCAAGGTCTGAAAATCAGAAAGAACTGAAATAGCAGCGCAGCTGAGAGAATTGCTCACCTCTGGATGACTCACTGGAGGGCTCCTGGGATGAGGGGGTGGCAGGCACCAAGCCCCACTCCTTCTCTGGCCCTGGCGGCCTCCTCTGAGCGCCCTGGCATGGGGATTGACCCTGTCTCAGACTTGTCCTCCTGGCCGTGTGATCTCCAGTGTCCCTTGCATGGATCCCCCTCTACTAGTACAGGAAGCGTGGTTCGGCCTCTGATTCTGGAAAATGTCTTTGCCTCACCTTGGCCTCAGGCATGGGAGCTTTCATCCCCTCTTCTGTCCGTGTGATGTCTGGGTGGTAAGCATGCCACCTGAGCCAAGCAGAGGCCTGCCAACTGGTTTATTCATCATTTTATGTTTTTTCCTTAATTAAGAATCCAGGTATCCGCATGCAGGGTGCTTCCAGGTTACCCAACAGCACTGTCTACGTGGTTGAACCTGGATACCTGGGTGAGTGTGGGCATCCCAAATCTTCCTGGACGCTGCTTCTTTGAGATTACGGGAGTGAAAAAATAAAATGAGAGCAGTGGCTCCCCAGAAAATGCTTCACTCTGGCCAATGGGGAGGCTGGGACCATCAGTACCCCCACCCTTGCTGGGCTGCTTCCCAGTTCTTCCCCCATCGGTGCATAGAAACTGAGGGTGGACTGAGGTCAGGTGGGGACAGCTTAGCAAGGAATGAAAGGATAGGGCAGAGTGGGAAGGGCTTTGTCTCCTCCTGGTCTGTCTTTATGCCAGAACTGTCCAAACCTAACCATGGCTGTGGACTGTGGGAGGTTGGGTGCCCAGTGGTCAGCTCAGTTACGAGGGGTCCCTGCGGTGACATGGCAGTTGGTAGATGTCTTGGCGGGAAGGATAATGAGACATTTGAGAGGAAGGGAGGATTCTGTAGCCATGGAGAATCCAGAGGGGCAGAGCCAGGGCCCGGGAGCTGCTGGGCATCCCCCTCTCACCTCTGGATGACTCACTGGAGGGCTCCTGGGATGAGGGGTGGCAGGAACCAAGCCTCACTTCTCTGGCACCTGTGGCCTCCAAGCGCCCTGGCGTGTGGGTTGACCCTGTCCCAGACCTGTCATCATGCCCCGTGAGGTCTCCAGTGTCCCTTGCAGCGATCCCCCTTTGCTAATATAGGAAGCGTGGTTCAGCCTCTGATTCTGGAAAATGGCTTTGCCTCAACTCGTCCTCAGGCAGGGGGGCTTTCATCCCCTCTTCTGTCCATGTGATGTCTGAGTGGTGATCAGAGCACCCAAGCCAAGTGGAGAGACGACCATTTGAGAGATGTCTAGACACATGTGTCACCCTGGGACACCCGCACCTCCTTTGGTCTGAGCTGAGTCACTAGTTCAGGTCACAGGAGTGGTTCAGGCAAAAGAGCATTTGACTGAAGTGCAGTAGACCCCAAGGTTCTTGTCGCCACCATGTGAGATTGCTGTTTGGTGCAGCCCACGTTGACAATGTGGTGACACCAGGCAGGATGGGCCCTGTGTGTCTCAGGAGTTTCATTTACTCAGAAACATTTTCTTGGTATTTTTCATCTGCCGGGCACTGGAATTCTGGAGGAAGGCAGATGGGTCCTGTGCCTGTGTTTGCCGGGTGAGATCACAAACGTGCTGCCAGGACAGTGGTGAGGAGTGACACGTGTGTGCAGAGGAAAGGCTTCTGGGAGGTGGTATTTGAGGCAGGCGTTTTCTCAGAAGCCACTCTTTTATGGATAGGTCATCCTGGCCGAGGGAACAGCTCAGGCAGTGATGCGGAGGGAGAAAGCATGTGGCATCGCAGGGGTCAGCGAGCAGCCTCGTGTGTGGGACAAGAGAGCAAGGACAGCAGAGCGATCGGTGCCAGGCCTCAGGGTAGGCTGCTGTGCATTTAGAGTGTAGACCTACTGTGCATTCA
The DNA here is from genome assembly GCA_032199065.1 of Smutsia gigantea. Classification (NCBI taxonomy): domain Eukaryota; kingdom Metazoa; phylum Chordata; class Mammalia; order Pholidota; family Manidae; genus Smutsia; species Smutsia gigantea. The sequence goes on from JAVSCE010007197.1 coordinate 72,358, forward strand.
GAGTGTAGGCTCACTGTACACTCAGAGTGTAAACTCACTACGGGATTCAGCAGGTAGACCTACTGTGGACAGTCCTGAATGAGCCCTTGAGCAGCCAGTGCAGGATATGTTTGGGTTTGGTCCTGGGGAATCTGAGGGCTCAGGCCTGAAGGTCTCCCGTCATTAGCAGCTGTTCCTTGTCCCTGGAGGCATGCAGGGTGAGTGCCTGTGGGCGTCCACGTGAGGGGTTGTGGGCATCCAGGTGAGGGGTTGTGGGTCCTCCAGGTGAGGGGATGTGGGTCCTCCAGGTGAGGGGTTGTGGGCATCCAGGTGAGGCATTGTGGGTCCTCCAGGTGAGAGGTTGTGGGCATCCAGGTGAGGGGTTGTGGGTCCTCCAGGTGAGGGGATGTGGGTCCTCCAGGTGAGGGGTTGTGGGTCCTCCACGTGAGAGGTTGTGGGCATCCAGGTGAAGGGTTGTGGGCATCCAGGTGAGGGGATGTGGGTCCTCCACGTGAGAGGTTGTGGGCATCCAGGTGAAGGGTTGTGGGCCTTCCAGGTGAGGGGATGTGGGTCCTCCACGTGAGAGGTTGTGGGCATCCAGGTGAGGAGATGTGGGCCCTCCAGGTGAGGGGATGTGGGCCCTCCAGGTGAGGGGATGTGGGTCCTCCAGTTGAGACGTTGTGGATCCTCCAAGTGAGGGGATGTGGGTCCTCCAGGTGAGGGGATGTGGGTCCTCCAGGTGAGGGGTTGTGGGCATCCAGGTGAGGGGTTGTGGGCCTTCCAGGTGAGGGGTTGTGGGCCTTCCAGGTGAGGGGATGTGGGCCCTCCACGTGAGAGGTTGTGGGCATCCAGGTGAGGGGTTGTGGGCCTTCCAGGTGAGGGGATGTGGGTCCTCCATGTGAGAGGTTGTGGGCATCCAGGTGAAGGGTTGTGGGCCTTCCAGGTGAGGGGATGTGGGTCCTCCAGGTGAGGCATTGTGGGCCCTCCAGGTGAAGGGTTGTGGGCCTTCCAGGTGAGGGGTTGTGGGCCTTCCAGGTGAGAGGTTGTGGGCATCCAGGTGAGGCATTGTGGATCCTCCAGGTGAGGGGTTGTGGGTCCTCCAATTGAAGCGTTGTGGATCCTCCAGGTGAGGGGTTGTGGATCCTCCCGTTGAGGCGTTGTGGATCCTCCAGGTGAGGGGTTGTGGATCCTCCAGGTGAGGGGTTGTGGGTCCTCCAGGTGAGGGGTTGTGGGTCCTCCAGTTGAGGCATTGTGGATCCTCCAGGTGAGGGGTTGTGGGTCCTCCAGTTGAGGCGTTGTGGATCCTCCAGGTGAGGGGTTGTGGGTCCTCCAGGTGAGGGGTTGTGGGCCCTCCAGTTGAGGCGTTGTGGATCCTCCAGGTGAGGGGTTGTGGGACCTCCAGGTGAGGCGTTGTGGATCCTCCAGGTGAGGGGTTGTGGGTCCTCCAGGTGAGGGGTTGTGAATCCTCCAGGTGAGGGGTTGTGGGTCCTCCAGGTGAGGGGTTGTGGGTCTTCCAGGTGAGGGGTTGTGGGTCCTCCAGTTGAGGCGTTGTGGATCCTCCAGGTGAGGGGTTGTGGGTCCTCCAGGTGAGGGGTTGTGGATCCTCCAGGTGAGGGGTTGTGGGTCCTCCAGGTGAGGGGTTGTGGGTGTTCCAGGTGAGGGGTTGTGGGTCCTCCAGTTGAGGCGTTGTGGATCCTCCAGGTGAGGGGTTGTGGATCCTCCAGGTGAGGGGTTGTAGGCCCTCCAGGTGAGGCATTGTGGATCCTCCAGTTGAGGCATTGTGGATCCTCCAGGTGAGGGGTTGTGGGCCCTCCAGGTGAGGCATTGTGGATCCTCCAGTTGAGGCATTGTGGATCCTCCAGGTGAAGGGTGTGGATCCTCCAGGTGAGGGGTTGTGGGCCCTCCAGGTGAGGCGTTGTGGATCCTCCAGGTGAGGGGTTGTGGGTCTTCCAGTTGAGGCGTTGTGGCTCCTTCCGGTGAGGGGTTGTGGGCCCTCCAGTTGAGGCGTTGTGGATCCTCCAAGTGAGGGGTTGTGGGTCCTCCAGGTGAGGGGATGTGGGCCCTCCAGTTGAGGGGTTGTGGATCCTCCAGGTGAGGGGTTGTGGATCCTCCAGGTGAGGGGTTGTGGGTCTTCCAGGTGAGGGGTTGTGGGTCTTCCACGTAAGTGGTTGTGAGGCCATGGTGCTGAGGGTGCTTGGTCCCATCCTCTTCCTCAGCTGCATGCCCCTGTGGCCTGAGTGTTGGGCTCTGCTGTTTGCCTGTTTTGTAGGGTTCACAGTCCACCCTGGTGGCAGGTGGGTGCTCGAGACTGGCCGCCTGTATGAAATTACCATCGAAGTGCTTGACAAGTCTGGCAACAAGGTCTACCTGTCAGATGTGAGTTCCTGTGTCAGGTCCTGCTGGGTGGCAAAGTGGAAAGTGTCTCCTGGAGCACCTGCCCTGTGAGCAACCCCTGAAGCAACAGGGGCTCCCACGAGTTTGGGTGCTGCTGGGTCCATGGGAGACACTACTGTGGGATTCCTAGGGCATCTCAAGACCCTGGAAGCCTGTGAGTTTGCACACAGCATCCCCACTCCCTACGGGGCTGGATCAGGGAGCAGAGGCTATAGGCCAGCAGGGTTCCAGGAGGTGGTGATGGGTGGTGCTGGCCAGCAGCCCCCTGCTCCCTTCATGTTAGCCTGGGGACTTCACAGTGAGAATCCGCCTTTCCTTGCTCTGCAGAGGGTTGGGGGCACTTCATGACTTTCTCCTTGCAGGGCCAGGAATGTCTATCATGCTCCAGAGGCCCCACATGACTGAGGTCAACCATGGTCAGCTTTCTGGCTCTGGAAGGGAGCTTCAGACCAATGGGCAGATGGAGAGGCATTTCGGCCCTTGTTGGTCCCCTGTGAGACTTTCCCAGGATCACTGTTACAACATCCAGGATTTTCCTGGTGGAATCTGAGGTTTTAGGAGGAGGCAAGGTTCCCTCTTTGGATGCTTTGCAGAAGTTATTGTTTTCCTCATGTTTTGAAACAGAAATGTGGTTGATTACTGTTTGGGAAGATAGCGCTAGGGGCTTTTCATAGGCTTTTTTTTGTATTTGGTCATTTGCTGGTTGGGACCTCCGAGTTTAAGAAAGCCAGCAGTTGGCTTCAGACTTCCCTGAGTGCCACACAGGCAACCACAACAGGGGCCCAGGCCATTGGGTCATGCAGGGAGGGGTCAAAGGACAAAGCTCAGTTCCAGGACTTTGTCCAGGCCGTCTGATGGCTTCGGAGGACCCTGGGCCTGTCCTGGCCACACCTGTGGGTCCTGTTTCTCTTTCCGACACTGACTTTCCTGAGCTGTCGCAGAAGCACCTCTCTCTGATCCTCTTGCCTCGCCTTCTAGAACATCCGCATTGAAACCATGCTTCTTCCTGAGTTCTTTGAGGTGCTGGCTTCTTCCCAGAATGGGTCATACCATCACGTCAGGGCAACAAAGAGGGGCCAGACGGCCATCGAGGCAGCTCTCACTTCCGTGGTGGACCAGGCAAGTTGATGGCTCCGCATCTGTCCCCTAGGCACTCCTCTGGCAGAAGTTTCCACCCAGGCTGGGTGTGAGCTCTGCCTGGTATGCTGCCCTCATGGGTGCATGCGGGGTGCTCCTGCTCGGGGCTCACAGAAGGTGTCTGGGCTCTCCCCGTCTCCTGTCCCCACACTGGGTCCCCACTTCCTGTGCCTTCTTCCAGCCCCTGTAAAGGTGAGCCTGCACCTTATGGGATTGGGGCTAGAAACCCTCATTGGGAAACAGTGTTGGGCCGTGTGTCCAGCTGTGTGCCAGCCGGGAGCCACGAGCATCCCTTGGGCTGTTTTGACTGCTCTGGTCCTTCAGTTTTTCTTATCCCGCCACCCCGTATTTAAAGGCCATTCAATTTTAGGTGGTGGCAGTTTTTTACTGATTGGGAAATTGGTTTGGATGTTCTCATCTTCCTACCCTGCACGAAACCTCCCCTGGACCTGAAGAGGCAGCAGGAGGCAGCAAGAGGGAGTGGTCTGGGAACCAGACAACAATCCCGAGCGAGCCTGCTGCTCCATCTCTGGGGCTTTGGATGAGGTGCTTTAGTGCCCCAGGCTTCAGTTTCCCCATCTGTAAAGCGGGGTGACCCCTTCCATCCCATCGGGGCTACTGAGAGGATGAAGGCAGGTGGCCTTTTCTTGCAGGCTGTTACAGAGCAGGGAAAGCATCTCCATGGAGACAGACAGGTTGCAGGGTCTCTGGCATCTCCTTCCCTCTCCTGCAGTCCCAAAGTCCACGCTTGTGACCGGGTTCCTGGGGAGGGGTGGGGTCTGCCTGACTGGGAAAACTGCTGATGACCTGGTTGTCATGGTGACGTGCAGTACCCCCACTCTCTTGTAGGACGGAGGGGTCCACATGTTAAGGGTGCCCATGTGGAACCAGCAGGAGGTGGAAATTCACATCCCCATAACCCTCTATCCCAGCATCCTGACGTTTCCGTGGCAACCAAAGACAGGCGCCTATCAGTACACAATAAAGGTAATTGTGAGACCCTTTGGGTGTTTCCATAGGATTGGGCCTTTTGTCCATTCTGTTCCTTCTAGTGGTTGGAGAGGATTTAAAATCAGAGAATGTTGCACTTTCTGTATTCTCTAAGGTTTTCCATTGCAGCAATGTATGGTGATCAGGAAAAAACTGGAAAAACATAAAAGATAACAATAAAGCCTGGAACACAGGTTTAACTTCCACATGCATTTATTTTGATAAAAAGTTATTGTTTTCTGGAAGCAGGGTGAATATCCTTAGAGAAAAATTTGAAATTTAAAGGGGAAATGTCTCCAACTCTGGCACCTATCAGGTGTTCTTGGACTCTGACAGTCATGTGCCTCCCTGGCATTAGTCGGCAGGCACTGACTCCCACTGGGCTTGAGTCCCCATCAGTCCCTGCTGTCTCCATGGCAGTGATGACAGGTGTCCTGTCTGTGCACTGCGACCCGTGGCCCATTCACTCAGATGTGTCGTCATCCTGGCTCCTCTCAGGCTCTGGGTGGTGTCCTCTGATTGGGGAAGCTGTTGGACTGTCATTTATTTAATGGCAGACACTGAGGAACAGACAGAGTACGTGCTTGGAGGGAGCATTGTGCCTGGTCAGGGAAGTAGCTTCTTGTACCTGGTCCTGTGGCCCAGGGTCTTTTACTCCAGCACAAGCACTGGGAGGTGTATGTGTATGTGTATGTCAGCCGCAAGGTCCCCAGAATATGAGGACCAGAAATGAGATGGGGTGGAGAGAGCAAGGGGCGCAGGCAGATGTTGGCTGATGCCATGCTTCTCCATGCAGTGGGAGGATGCTGACTGTATGTGAGAGAGAGAGAGTGAGTGAGTGAGTGTGTGTGTGCGTGTGTCTGTGTGTGTGTCTGTCTGTGTCTGCGCTGGTCTGATGATCGTTTTCTTCTTTAGGCCCAAGGCGGGAGTGGGAACTTCAGCTGGTCCTCTTCAAGCCAAGTGGTTGCCACAGTCACTGTCAAGGGTGTGATGACCACGGGCAGTGACACTGGACTCAGTGTGATCCAGGCACATGACGTGCAGAACCCACTACATTTTGGTGAAATGAAGGTGAGCCCTCAGGGGCCGGGACAGCCTAGGGGCTCAGGATGGTCTCCAGCCACCTCCTCTTAACCAACCCACAGGTTTAATTCATAAGCACCCTGTAGCGCCTTTGGTCTTGTACTTGGTGTTGGCAGTGGGCAAGGGGGGGTGGGGGACCGGGCCCCAGCTCTGCCCTTGAGAGCTCAGAGCCATATTGGAGAAATGGTCATGAAATCCTACCCCAGGCAGGGGATGGGATCAGAAGCACCAGGGTCAGCATAGCTGGGGTTTCTGGAAGGGGGACCAGAGAACAGAGAAGACACAGGTAAATGAGTCATTCTGGAAAATTCCCCAGGCCTGAAAGCTAAGAATCTCCAAATTAGAAGGGCCACTGAAGTTGGGTGGTCACAGTGAAAGGGACTCCAAGACACCTGGCCTTGACTCTCTTTCTCTGACTCCTGTTCAGATACAATCAGTAGTTCCCTGCATGGGGGAGCCTTATACTTGGCTTTTGACCCCTAATGATATGGGAACAACTCACTTAGCAAAGGCGGCAGCTGGGAGTGGTCACCTGCAGCTAAGCCTCTCCAGCCCCATGTGACCTGGCCACCTGACCCTCACTTCAGCCCCTTTATTACCTCATTTATGGCAGAAATGAAAGCTCCATACATAGTGTGTCCAGTCTCTACCTTCTCTTACATTATTTGGAATATTGATGGATAAGATATTCTAGTCTTTTTATCATGATCTGCATAGGCTCATGCACATGTGTGCATGCACACACACACCCTTATCTAAAGATTGATCTAAGTCTCACATAAAGAGCGTAGTATCCAAGACCCTTTAGCCAGAGCACAATCATCAAATATTTGGATAAACTGTGACTGCCTCGCCCTGCTCCTGCCAGGCTTCTTTAGCTGAGTAAATGCCTCCTTTCATCTGGTTGCTCAGCCCAAAGCCTGGTGACCCAGCCCATGCTCCACCTGCAGGTATACGTGATTGAGCCCAGCAGCATGGAGTTCACCCCATGCCAGGTGGAGGCACGTGTGGGCCAGACCCTGGAGCTGCCCTTGAGGATCAATGGTCTCATGCCTGGTGGGGCCGGCGAGGTGGTCACCCTGAGCGACTGCTCCCATTTCGACTTGGTGGTTGAGGTGGAGAACCAGGGCGTGTTCCAGCGCCTCCCAGGTAAGCCAGCACTGGTGTATAGGCACCAGGCAGTGGGACCTGGCCAGACTGCCTGGCCTCTCAACATGGGCTGCCCCAGATTCCTATATAGAGGGCTTGAGGTGGGGGCAGGTTGTAGTCACAGCACAAGGAGTGGCGTCAGCAATGGTCTAGTCTGGGTCTTGCCACCATGTGACCCACCTTGTCACGCAGCTGTCTGAGCTTCGTTCCACATCTCAGAAATGAGTGTCATCCTAAACAGAACCTCATGTCACATTGCCCGTTGCAATGCCTGCAAGGCAGTAGGTGTTTCGAATACACTGTGGATGGGTTTTGGCTACCAACAGAACTGTGACGCCTTTGTGATGTGCAACGTCCGTGTCTCCAGAGCCACCTCCGCCATGCACTCCAACCTTCACTCTTCAGCATCCCTGCAGGGTTTCGATGGTAACACGGGTAGTGATGGTGGTAGTGGCAGTTCAGGGTAAGCACTTTGTGTATCTGACCTCATGAGGCCTCACAGCCACCGTGGGAGGAGGAGCTGTGTTTGGACGAAATGTCAGATAGGAGACTTTGGCCTGTAGCTGCCCAAGGTCACACGGTGGGATGTGCTACAGGTCTTGGTGTGTCTGACACTGACCCTGGACCCTTCCTCCCATGAGAAATGCGGCCTCCCTTGGGGGCCTCTCAGGGATTCGGCTCCAATTTGCAGATGAAGAAAATCAAGGACTGAATAGCCATCAAGGGAGGAGTGAGATTTAGACAGGGGCTAGAAGTAACAGGGAACAGCATCTCGGGCCGAGAGGTGGGCTTGTCCCTGGGGCGTGGGCACACACAGTGGTTCTGGAATGGGAGCTTGTCCAGTCGTGAATCACAGAGGGCTTGGATCTCAGCGTCCAGGCAGTGGGGAGCCACTGACGGTTTTTGAGCAGAGGAGTGACGACTTGATGCTGGCATGGTGTAGGAAGCTTAATTAGCAGAGCTGTCTGCAGGCTCACCTGGGGCGCCAAGCGGCTTTACACGCTGCCGCTGTGCTTGTGGTTCCTGGTGGAGCTGTTTGAACGGGTGGCTGCGCAGAGGAAGGAGCCCGCGTCTTAAACATTGCCAAGCAAACCACATTCGCGTCCTTGCCTGGAGGCTCTGCTGTGTCCTCGCTGACCATCCAGATTGTGAAATCTGATGTGTCCTCAGTGAGGCAGCTATTCAGGTTGGAGGAAGACAGCATGCAGGAGAGAGAGGCCCGGTAATGGCAGGAGAGGAGCCCAGGCCTCCTGCACCGCTCCCCAACCTGTGTCCCGGAGGGGAGTCTGTAGGTTAAAGCCAGGCACCAAGTCAGCATCCAGGAGGCCCCGGGAATAAAGGATGGTTTGGAATCCCATTTCTTCCACATACTGGCTGTGCAATGTTGGGCAAGTTGCCCAACCTCTCTGAGCCTTGGGTTCTCCATGCATAAAATGGGGATACTAGTCCCTCACCCGCTATGAGTTATAAATGAATGTCCTTCACAAGGAAGTTTGGTTCTAAGACAGTAGTAAAGACAGAAGTCCTGTGGTGTCAAAATTTCCCTTAGAAAGCTCCTTAAATGTCTCTCAGTGTAAAGGATATGCAGCTTTGTGAAGGCTTGTGTGTGGGGCCCAGGTTATATGAGAAATGTGTAACTTACCACCTGGAGCCCAGTCAGGGCAGAGAAATACTGGTGACCTGGAAACCAGTATGACTTCAGACTGGGCGGGGCCAGCATATTGAGTGACACCTGTTCTGGGCACTGGAGGCTTGTGGGACAGATGCTTGGGGGCAGATGTGACCCCTACATCAGGCTAATGGTTCCCTTTTCTCTCTCTGTTTCTCTGCCTCTCAAGTGTATGTCCTTGAGCTTGCTCAAGTTGAGAGCACACGAGGGGACTCAGGTCATAGTTCATGGGAAGGGACGTCCCAGGTTCCCTCGCAGCCGTGGCCCCAGGCCTGCCCTGTCCCAGCACCAGCTGAGTCATTTTGGGGCTCCTCCCTCTTCCTACTGGACTTAGCCGCTGGGATCTCATTTCTGCCTCATCCTGATCGTTGACGCCCAGTGGAAAGCCACTTGGCTCGTGGGCAGTACTGTGAATCTCTCCCCAGGGCGTCCAGCTGGGCCAGGCTCACCGCCTGGGGGTGGCAGCACTTGAGCTCCTGCCCCACCCTGGCCCTTTCTCTGATGCCAGCTTCAGCTGGTTTCAGCTTCCTGGTCCCTGAGCGCCTCCTAAGTGCTGTGCTCTGGGGGTTCCTTGGTAAACATGAGAGGTGTGGTCTCAGCTTCATGGTCCTGGTGGCCTAGCAAGAGAGACAGTTCAGGAGCCAGTTACCATGCCTGGGACCGAGTGCCCTGGGGCAGGGCAGGGTGAGCACAGGTGCCCTGAGTGCTGTCCCACTCCCGGGCGTGCACCCCACAGACATACCCAAGCATGCTCCCCAGAAGAGACATGCAGAAGATGGGTGCCTAAGCCAATTTGGAGGTGTCTAGGAAGGCTGCTAGAGGAGCGATAGCTGAGACCTGAAGGATGAGATAAGAAAGAATTCTAAGGAGCAGGAAGGGTATGTCAGAGGCTAGAGCTGAGAAAGGGTGGGACATGCTTCAAGTTCCAGCCCCAGATAGTGCTGGGGTCTCCCATTGGAGGGCTGGGGCTGCATGATGGGGGGGAGCCTGGCACTCAGGGAGCACTGAAAGTCTTCACAGCAGGCAGGCTGGGGTGCAGGGGGTTGCATTGTGTTTCAGGAAACTTCTCTGTCGTGCCGCTGGAGCCAGTGTGACCCTGAGGGCTCCCATTCTTCAGCACCTCTTCCCAGCCATACGGAGGTGCAGCTCCCTGTCTCATAATTCAGGGACGTGTCCAGAAAAGCGTTTGTCCAGACCCTCTGTACCCCACTGGCAGCCAGCAGGGTCCAGGATCAAACCTGTCATTGCCCTGTTTGTTTTATCTGTGTAGCTGAACACAAACAGGTCCATTTGGCAGACATGCAGTTTTCAGGATCTTGTGGGCTCTGCCTGTGGACTCTGTGGCCCATCCTTCTTCGTGGTGTAGGGACTTCTGCCCAGGGCCACAGTGGTCGCCACTGGCAAACCAGCATGCATTGAAACGTGTCCCAAGAGTGTAGAGATTGTACATGATTGTGCATAGCACCTCTAGTCCAACTGGAAACAACCCTGATGCCCATCTGCTGCTGACTGAACAAACTGTGGAACATCCTTGTAATGGAATACTTCTCAGCAATAAAAGGAGCCAGCTATTGATCCTGCAGCAGCTCAGATGAATTTCAGAAACATGCGGCATGAAACAAGGCAGACAGGGTGCACTTCACTGATATGATGCACAAGGCAAACCTGATCTACACTGAGACCCCAAGTGGGGGCGTGTCTGCCAGGGCTGGGGGCGGGGAGGGGGAGTGGTCATGGATATGGTTCCTTTTTGGGGATTACATGTCCTAAAATTAGTGGCGATTGTCGTCCACCCCTGTTATGTTGAAGACCACTGAATCGTGTGTGCTTTATTTATTTTATTTTATTTTTTGTTCTATTTTTTTATTAAGGTATTACTGATATAAACTCTTATGAAGGTTTCACATGAAAAAACAATGTGGTTACTACATTTACCCATATTATCAAGTTCACGCCCATACTCCAGTGCAGTCATTGTTCATCAGTGTAGTAAGATGCCACAGATTCACTGTTTGCCTTCTCTGTGCTACACTGTTTTCCCCGTGATCCCCCACACCATGTGTACTAAACATAATACCCCTCAATCCCCTTCTCCCACCCTCCCCACCTGCCCTCCCCCACCCCTCCCCTTTGGTAACCACTAGTTCCTTCTTGGAGTCTCCGAGTCTGCTGCTCTTTTATTCATTCAGTTTTGCTTCGTTGTTATACTCCACAAATGAGGGAAATCATTTGGCACTTGTCTTTCTCCACCTGGCTTATTTCACTGAGCATAATATCCTCCAGCTTCATCCATGTTGTTGCAAATGGTAGGATTTGTTTCTTTCTTATGGCTGAATAGTATTCCATTGTGTATATGTATCACATCTTCTTTATCCATTCATCTACTGATGGACATTTAGGTTGCTTCCATATCTTGGCTATTGTAAAAAGTGCTGCAATAAACATAGGGGTGCATATGTCTTTTTGAATCTGAGAAGTTGTATTCTTTGGGTAAATTCCAAGGAGTGGGATTCCCGGGTCAAATGGTATTTCTAGTTTTAGTTTTTGGAGGAACCTCCATATTGCTTTCCACAATGGTTGAACTAGCTTACATTCCCACGAGCAGTGTAGGAGGGTTCCCCTTTCTCTGCATCCTTGCCAGCTTTTATTGTTGTTAGTCTTTTGGATGGTGGCCATCCTTACTGGTGTGAGGTGATATCTCATTGTGGTTTTAATTTGCATTTCCCTGATGATTAGTGATGTGGAGCATTTTTTCATGTGTCTGTTGGCCATCTGAATTTCTTCTTTGGAGAACTGACTCTTCATATCCTCTGCCCATTTTTTAATTGGGTTATTTGCTTTTTGGGTGTTGAGGCGTGTAAGTTCTTTATATATTTTGGATGTTAACCCCTTGTCTGATATGTCATTTACAAATATATTCTCCCATACTGTAGGATGCCTTTTTGTTCTGTTGATGGTGTCTTTTGCTGTACAGAAACTTTTTTGTTTGATGTATTCCCATGAGTTCATTTTTCCTTTTGTTTCCCTTGCTCAAGGAGATGCGTTCAGGAAGAAGTAGCTCATGCTTATATTCAGGAGATTTTTGCCTATGTTTTTTCTAAGAGTTTTAGGTTTCATGACTTACATTCAGGTCCTTGATCCATTCTGAGTTTACTTTTGTGTATGGGGTTAAACAATAATCCAGTTTCATTCTCTTGCATGTAGCTGTCCAGTTTTGCCAACACCAGCTGTTGAAGAGGCTGTCATTTCTCCATTGTATGTCCATGGCTCCTTTATCATATATTAATTGACCATATATGGTTGGGTTTATATCAGGGCTCTCTAGTCTGTTCCATTGGTCTGTGGGTCTGTTCTTGTGCCAGTACCAAATTGTCTTGAGTACCGTGGCTTTGTAGTAGAGCTTGAAGTTGGGGAGCATAATCCCCCCAACTTTATTCTTCCTTGTCAGGATTGCTTTGGCTATCGGGGTCTTTTGTGTTTCCATATGAATTTTAGAACAATTTTCTCTAGTTCACTGAAGAATGCTGTTTTTATTTCAATAGAAATTGCATTGAATCTGTAGATTGTTTTAGGCAGGATGGCCATTTTGACAATATTAATTCTTCCTATCCATGAGCACAGGATGTGTTTCCATTTATTGGTATCTTCTTTAATTTCTCTTATGAGTGTCTTGTAGTTTTCAGAGTATAGGTCTTTCACTTCCTTGGTTAGGTTTATTCCTAGGTATTTTATTCTTTTTGATGCAACTATGAATGGAATTGTTTTCCTGATTTCTCTCTCTGCTAGTTCATTGTTAGTGTATAGGAATGCCACAGATTTCTGTGTATTAATTTTGTATCCCGCAACTTTGCTGAATTCAGATATTAGGTCGAGTAGTTTTGGAGTGGATTCTTTAGGATTTATTATGTACAATATCATGTCACCTGCAAACAGGGACAGTTTAACTTCTTCCCTGCTAATCTGGATGCCTTTTATTTCTTTGTGTTGTCTGATTGCCATGGCTAGGACCTCTAGTACTATGTTGAATAGAAGTGGGGAGAGTGGGCATCCTTGTCTTGTTCCCGATCTTAAAGGAAATGCTTTCAGCTTCTCTCTGTTAAGTATAATGTTGGCTGTGGGTTTGTCATATATGGCCTTTATTATGTTGAGGTACTTGCCCTCTATACCCATTTTGTTGAGAGTTTTCATCATGAATGTATGTTGAATTTTGTTAAATGCTTTTTCAGCATCTATGGAGATGATTGTGTGGTTTTTGTCCTTCTTTTTGTTGATGTGGTGGATCATGTTGATAGATTTTTTAATGTTGTACCATCCTTGCATCCCTGGAATAAATCCTACTTGATCATGATGGATAATCCTTTTGATGTATGTTTGAATTCGGTTTGCTAATATTTTGTTGAGTATTTTTGCCTCTATGTTCATCAGGGATATTGGTCTGTAGTTTTCTTTTTTTGTGGTGTTTTTGCCCGGTTTTGGTATTAGAGTGATGCTGGCCTCATAGAATGAGTTTGGAAGTATTCCCTCTTCTACTCCTTGGAAAACTTTAAGGAGGATGAGTATTAGGTCTTCACTAAATGTTTGATAAAATTCAGCAGTGAAGCCATCTGGTCCAGGCGTTTTGTTCTTAGGTAGGTTTTTGATTACCAGTTCAATTTCATTGCTGGTAATTGGTCAGCTGAGATTTTCTGTTTCTTTCTGGGTCAGTCTTGGAAGGTTGTATTTTTCTAGAAAGTTGTCCATTTCTTCTAGGTTATCCTGTTTGTTAGTATATAATTTTTCACCGTATTCTCTAATAATTCTTTGTATTTCTGTGCTGTCCGTAGTGATTTTTCCTTTCTCATTTCTGATTCTGTTTATTTGAGTAGACTCTCTTTTTTTCTTGATATGTCTGGCTAGGGGTTTATCTATTTTGTTTGTTTTCTCGAAGAACCAGCTCTTTCTTTCATTGATCCTTTCTATTGTTTTATTCTTCTCGATTTTATTTATTTATGCTCTAATCTTTATTATGTCCCTCCTTCTACTGACTTTGGGTCTCATTTGTTCTTCTTTTTCTAGTTTCGTTAATTGTGAGTTTAGACTGCTCATATGGGATTGTTCTTTCCTGAGGTAGGCCTGTATTGCAGTATACTTTCCTCTTAACACGGCCTGTGCTGCGTCCCACAGATTTTGCGGTGTTGAATTATTGTTGTCATTTGTCTCCATATATTGCTTGATCTCTGTTTTTATTTGGTCATTGATCCATTGGTTATTTAGGAGCATGTTGTGAAGCCTCCATGTGTTTGTGGGATTTTTCATTTTCTTTGTGTAATTCATTTCTAGTTCCATCCCTGTGTGGTCTGAGAAACTGGTTGGTACAATTTCAGTCTTTTTGAATTTACTGAGGCTCTCTTTGTGGCCTAGTATATGATCTATTCTTGAAAATGTTCCATGTGCACTTGAAAAGAATGTGTATTCTGCTGCTTTTGTGTGTAGAGTTCTGTAGATGTCTGTTAGGTCCATCTGTTCTTATGTGTTGTTCAGTGCCTCTGTCTCCTTACTAATTTTCTGTCTGGTTGATCTGTCCTTCAGAGTGAGTGGTGTGTTGAAGTCTCCTAGAATGAATGCATTGCGTTCTATTTCCCACTTTAATTCTGTTAGTATTTGTTTCACATATGTAGGTGTTCCTGTGTTGGGTGCATAGATATTTATAATGGTTATATCTTCTTGTTGGATTGACCCTTTTATCATTATGTAATGTCCTTCTTTATCTCTTGTGACTTTCTTTGTTTTGAAGTCTATTTTGTCTGATATAAGTACTGCAACTCCTGCTTTTTTCTCCCTATTAGTTGCATGAAATGTCTTTTTCCATCCCTTCACTTTTAGTCTGTGTATGTCTTTGGGTTTAAAATGAGTCTCTTGTAGGCAGCGTATAGATGGGTCTTGTTTTTTTATCCATTCAGTGACTATGTCTTTTGATTCATGCATTCAGTCCATTTACATTTAGGGTGATTATGGATAGGTATGTACTTATTGGCATTGCAGGCTTTAGATTCAGGGTTACCAAAGGTTCAAGGTTAAGTTCCTTACCATCTTAAGAGTCTAACTTAACTCACTTAATATGCTATTACAAACACAATCTAAAGGTTCTTTTTTTTTCTCCTCCTTTTTCTTCCTCCTCCATTCTTTATATATTAGGTATCATATTCTGTAGTGTTTATCTATCCCCTGATTGACTGTGATGATAGTTAATTTAATTTTGCATTTGCTTAGTAATTAGCTGTTCTACTTTCTTTACTGTGGTTTTATTATCTCTAGTGACAGCTATTAAACCGTAGGAACACTTCCATCTATAGCAGTCCCTCCAAAATACACTGTAGAGATGATTTGTGGGAGGTAAATTCTCTCAGCTTTTGCTTATCTGGGAATTATTTAATCCCTCCTTCGAATTTAAATGATAATCTTGCCGGATAAAGTAATCTTGGTTCAAGGCCCTTCTGCTTCATTGCATTAAATACATCATGCCACTCCCTTCTGGCTTGTAAGGTTTCTGTTGAGAAGTCTGATGATAGCCTGATGGGCTTTCCTTTGTATGTGATCTTATCTCTCTCTCTGGCTGCTTTTAATAGTATGTCCCTATCCTTGATCTTTGCCATTTTAATTACTGTATGTCTTGGTGTTGTCTTCCTTGGGTCCCTTGTGTTGGGAGATCTGTGCACCTCCATGGCCATTTGAGACTATCTCCTTCCCCAGATTGGGGAATTTTTCAGCCATCACCTCCTCAAAGACACTTTCTATCCTTTTTTCTCTCTCTTCTTCTTATGGTACCTCTATAATGCGAATATTGTTTCATTTGGATTGGTCACACAGTTCTCTCAATATTCTTTCATTCTTAGAGATTCTTTTTTCTCTCTGTGCCTCACCTTCTTTGTATTCCTCTTCTCTAGTTTCTATTTCATTTATCGTCTCCTCCATTGTATCCAATCTGCTTTTAATACCCTCCATTGTGCTCTTCAATGATTGGATCTCTGACCGGAGTTCATTCCTGAGTTCTTGAATATCTTTCCGTACCTCCATGAGCATGTTAGTGATTTTTATTTTGAACTCCCTTTCAGGGAGAGTCATGAGGTCTGTATCATTTAAATCTTTCTCAGGAATTGTGTTAATAATTTTAGTCTGAACAAGGTTCTTTTGGCGTTTCATATTTGTGTATGGTGCCCTCTAGTGCCCAGAAGCTCTACTCTCTGGAGCTGCTCAGTCCCTGAAGCAATGTGGGAGTGGTATTGGTGCCTGTGGGGAGGAAAGAGCTGTTTCCTGCTTCCCGGCTGCTATGTCTGTCTCCACTGCCTGAACCAGTGGGCCGAGCACACTGGTATAAGCCTTTATGCTCTGCGTTTGTAGTTGCACTACACAGATCTTCCCTCTGGCTGCCTAACGCCAGGGTAGGGTTTGCCAGTTTGCGATCCATGTGGGGCTGGCCAGGAGAAAGGTGCCGAGGCTGTCTATCACAGAGGGGGTTCTTGGAGCTGTGTAGGCAGCCAGGGAGCTGGAGCACCTGAAGATCATGAAAGCTCCCAACCTGCTGGGCAGAGTGCACCCGGACAGTTTTGTCTACGTGTCCTCTCTCCTGAGCAGTAAGCTCTGTGCAATCCTTGCCCCTTTAGCAGCCCTCTTGGTAAGGGTTCCTTGTTAGGAAGTCTCTCAGACTGCCCGCCTTTCTTTTGTCCCAGAGCAGCTGGATATGGATCCCTGCTTTCCACAAGCAGCTGGAATTTCAGTCTCTCCAGGAATTCTGCCTGTGTTAGCTTTCCAACCCCCTAATTACCAGAGTATCACGCAAGCACCATGAAATGTAGGTTTGTGCTCCCAGAGCAGATCTCCAGAGTTAGGTATTCAGCAGTCCCAGTTCTCCACTCCCTGCCTGCTCTGTTTCTCTTCCTCCCACCAGTGAGCTGGGTTCAGGGAAGGGCTTGGGTCCTGCCGGGCCATGGCTTTGGTACGTTACCCTGTTCTGTGAGGTCTGCTCTTGTCTCCAGGTGTATTCAGTTTAGCACAGTCCTCTTTTCTGTTCCTCTTTCAGGAGTAGTTGTATCAGTTATATTTTCGTGCTATGTGAGGTTTTAGGAGGAAGCCTCTGTCTCACCTCTCACGCCGCCATCTTTAATCCTCTGTCTCCCGTGTACTTTAAATGGGCGACTCGGTGGTATATGAGTCATATCTCAATACAACTATTATTTTTAAAAAAATAGAGCTAAACTGTGGTGGAAAAAATCAGAATGGTACAGTGACTGGCTCTTGTGGGGTGTGGTGGAGGTTGCCTGGGGCAGAGCCTGTGTGGCAGTGTGGAGAAGTCTACTGCAGTCTCTTTATGCAGTGATGTAATACACATGGATGTGGATAAAAGATCTACAGTGTGGATGAAATAAGGAGGGAACTCACCACTAATTTTAAGTTGAAGAGGGCAGATGCAAAGGAGTTTATGCCCACTGGATCCCTCTGTACAAAATGTAGAAGCTAAAGTAAGCTGTGCTTAGAAGTCAGGAAACACTCGTTTTCCTTTAGGGGGCGCTGGTGACTGGAAGGGTCCATAGGAGGTTGGGGGTGCAGGTCATACCATTTGTTGATCTCTGTCTTGCACGCACAGGGCATGTTCACTTTGTAGAGGGAAAAAAAAAATCATTGTAAATTGTACGCTTAGGATAAGAGTACTTTTTGGTATGGGATTATACTTAAAAGTTTTTAGGTTGAAATCAGGTTGTGTATCAAGCCCAGGATGGAAGGAGCCCGTCACATCTTTCCTGGCAAAGGTGAGTCCGTGGTGACTATTGGGTTCTCCTCCTCTTGTAGGGAGGCTGCAGCCAGGGGCTGAGCACTGCAGTGGCGTCAAGGTGAGAGCCGAGGCCCAGGGGTATACCACGCTCCAGGTGAGCTACAGACACGGCCACACCCACCTGAGTGCCCAGATCACCATCGCCGCCTACCTGCCCCTCAAGGTGAGCTGGGGCCCTCGCCCTCCTCCTCCTCCCCTGGCATGAATCAATCATTTGTCCTGGCAGACTTGTGTTGAAACCCTGATTGGTCAGAATAGTTTTGGGCAGAGCTCCCTCTCCCTGCGATTTTTGAGCTTAAGTCAAGAAGTATGTAGAAGGGTCGTAATGGCAGGCAGTGGTTACTGACATCCCTGTGGATGGAATGTTTCCCACAGGGATCAGGATGGGAGCTTCTGGTCTGCCCGAGTTAACCTGCAGGGGCACCACAGAAGGTAGAATGGGGACAGTGGCGTGTGATACAGATGCTGGGGCTTTGGGGACCTGGGTCAGGTCCGGACCCTGCCACTCCCTGACGTCAGGTCCCCCTTTGTCCACCTGTGGCGGAAAGCAGTTAGAACATGCGTGGCTCAGAGCTCCTGGCCTCAGCTGTGACACCAGCTTCCATGCTGGAATTCAGGTCTGACACCAACTCTGTGACTTTGGCTAATTTAATTTCTCTAGGCCTCTGTTTCCCTGCCTGCAAAATGGCACTAATACAACACCTCAGTCATAGGGTTGTGGTGAGGATTGGCTAAGTTCATGAACAAAATGGGCCTAGAACAGTGCCTGCGAGTCAGTGAGCGCTGAATAAGGACTGGTCATTAAATGCAAATAAATGGGCGGTTGTGAAGGCCTCCCACAGTGGCTGCCACACAGCAGGATGGGGAGCATACTCGTTACTCACTTGGCTGGAATCCTGCCTGTCACCCAGGAGGCCCATAGAGGGTGGTTGGCTCCTCCTTCAGGGAGAGCTTATCTTGGGAGCCCCGGGGAGCCTCCCGCCAGCTCCCCGGCTGGGCCTGTTAGCGCCTGAATTTCGCTGACAGCTGGCATCTGCCTGGAGGACAGCTCTGATCCCCTTGGTTGTGATGACACGGCTCCTCCCTCTCACCCAGTAGAAGCAAGCCCAGTGACAGAATCTTTCATCTCTGAGCCCTCAGCCCTGGGCATCATGCCTGTTACAGAGCAGATGGCAGCCAAGGGGGGAGGGTGGTGGGGGTTGGGTTTTCTTGAGGTGTAATTGACATACAACATTATATTCATTTCAGGTGTATGAAATAATGATTCGATATTTGTATATACTGCAAAATGATGACCCCAGTAAGTCTAGTTAATATCCGTTACCACACATTTTTTTCCTCATGTTGAGAACTTACTAAGATTTACTGTCTTAAAATTTCACATATGCAATACAATGTTGTTAACTGTAGTTACCATGCTGTATGTTGCACCCCATGACTCAATTCATCTCATAAATAGAAGTTTGTACCTTTTGACTCCTTTCACTCGTTTTGCTTACCCCCATCCCCAGCCTCTGGTGACCACCAATCTGTGCCCTAGGTCTGTGATCTTGGTTGGTTGGTTTGATTGATTGTTTTAGATTTCACAAATAAGTGAGATCATATAGTATTTGTCTTTGACTTGTTTCATTCATTATTGAGCATAATGTCCTCAAGATCCATCCATGTTGTCACAAGTGGTAGGATTTCCTTCTTTTTTTGGCTGAATAATACTCTATTGTGTGTGTGTGTGTGTGTGTATCACATTTTCTTTATCCATTCATCCAGTGGTGGGCACTTAGGTTGCTTCCACATGTTGGCTTTTGTAGATAGTGCTGCAGTGAATATGAGGGTGCAGATATCTTTTTGATTTTATGCTTTCATTTCCTTTGGATAAATTCCCAAAAGTAAAATTGCTGGATCATATGGTAGTGTTGTATTTAAGTTTTTGGGAAGGGTTGTTTTATTTAGAATGAATGAATGGGAAAATGTGTCCAGGACTGAAACCAAGGTCTCCTGACCACCCCAAACCACTCCCCCACCCCAGTCCAAAACATCTCTGAATACCTGCTCTGTGCCCATCCCTGCTCTGAACCTCAGGGATAGGACAGGGCCAAAAACACACAGAAATCCTTGTCCTCATGCGTGGACATTCTGGCAAAGCCAGAAGTAGAGACAGATAGTAAATAAACCAAGTAGGCAATGTATTTTGTATATGCATGCCAGAAAAAAATAAAGTATGAAGGGGTGATAACAAGGGTGGCAGTTGACAATGAGGAGGTCAAGATCCCTTCACTGATCACGAGTGGGTGAGAGGGCTCAGAGATGGCAGGAGTCATTCTTGAGGGAGACCTGCCACAGGCTTCCCCAAGTGGAGCATTTCTCTAGGACCGAGGGAGGAGGCTCTTCGGGTCCCTCCTGGGGGTTTGCTGTGAATGACTAGACTTCATGATTATCTGGGTGTTTGGCGAATGTATCAGAGGCCAGTGACTGAGCTCACTATCCTAAAGTTGGATTAAGGGTGAAGATGAGGTGGGCATGCCCCCAATCAAGGTGGCTTCCTGGCTGGAGAAATTGTGAAGGATATGGGTCTCTTCTCTTTATATTTATTCTGCCTTGATATCAATTAAGATCAGGCTTATTTGTGGGTAAAAAAAAACCGAAATAACAGTGGCTTAGCTAATGGAGATTATATTTTTCTTACACATGAGAGGTTTCTCATGGGACTAGTGTGTCAGCTCCATTGTCATCAGGGACCCAGGTTTCCACCTTTCTACTTCGTCATCCTGGTATGTGGCTTTTAGCCTCAAAGTTGCCTCAAGGTCTGAAAGAGCTGTTGGAGCTCCACCCGTCACATCTGCATTCCATATAGCCAGAAGAGGAAAGCTCATCGCTCAGCTGAATTAGTTTCCTGTAGCAGACTTGTCAGAAGTTTAAAAGAGCAGTCACCATCTTCATCTCATTGACCAGAACTTAATCTGTTGGCCATACCTACCTACAAGGGAAGATGGGAATATTTTGGCTGGACCATTTATTACCCTAGTAAAATGGGGGTTCTTTCTCTAAGAAAGAGGGGAGTGTGGAAATGGGGAAGGCAGCTAACAATCATTGCTACAACCTGTGTTGGCTGGACTACCCATCAGGTAAACTGCAGACAGTGCCTGGACACTTTGTTGTACGAGGCCCAGCCTGGGGAGACAGATCTAGTGAGAAGTCTCACACTGTGTGCCCTGGGGGGGCTGCAGATGCTCGGACAGTTGCAGTGAGCATAGTAGAGGCAACAGAGAATCCCAAGGGGAACAGGTCACAGATGAACACAGAGGAGGAGGGAATGGAGGCAGGAAGCTCTGCTGGAGGGGCACTGGAAATAGTGTGGTGTGTTTCAGGGTGAGCTAGGAGGCTACAGAGTTTCCCTGGGTCAGATCAAGGACCTTATGAATGCCGGGTCAGGAGCTGGATAGTCTCACCCAGCAGTGAGCAGCTGGTGAAGGTCAGGGAGCAACAAAGTCAGATCCTCACATAAGACCTCTCCAGATTGTGAATGCGCTGCTTAGCCCTGCCTGCTGACTGCATGTAACCTCCTGTCTCCTTGGACCAAGGAGGGTTCGCAGTTGCCAGTTAGCTAATTCCCTCCGCAGCCAGCACCCCAGTGCCTTTGTCTGCTGCAGGGATTTGGAATGCCTGGACCCACCTGCAGTCTGGGCCTGGGTCTGGGAACCCCACCTGGCTTCCCATTCCACTAGTGTCAGTGCAGACTGAATGCATGGACTCTGGAGCCTCTTGGTCACCCAAGTGCAGTGGGGCCTTAACCTTTGATTACCCCATCCCCTCCCTCTTGATCCAAGTGGGAGTCTCCCTGCAAAGGGTTGTGTGTTTTCTGTTATCTAGAAACATAGCCTGCCAGCGCTAAGGGTGTTTTGATGACCAGACCCATCTTCCTATTTTGCAAACTAGGAAAACTGAGGCCCTGGGAGGAGAGGGTCTAGTCTGAGGGGCATACGTTCTCTCTTCTCTGGCTTTGCCCATTTGAACATCTGCACTTGATACCCACTGAGAGGCCTGAACGATTTATGAGTGTCTGTCATTATGAGCTGTGTTGGATATTAACTTATCTCCCGGCACAGCATTCTGTGGCACTTTTATGCCTGACTGGGAAGAGAATTCCGTGTGAAGGTGATATGGTTTGCCAGCTGTTAATCAGAGGACATGTGGTGCCTTTGCGCTATCTTTCCCTTTGGGCTGGTCGTGAAAAAGTACTTTGGCATGGTCTGCAGTGACCTGCTTCGTCCCTAGTGGAGTTGTGCCGGTGTGGCCCTGAGACATGGGCAAGATCAGGGCATCTGGAGTCGGAGCAGACCTGGGTCCGCTGGCTGGGTCAACTTGGATGAACTGCTTTGCTTTGCTTTGACTCATGCTTCCATATGTAAAATGGGGATGCCAGTTAATAATAACAATTGGTAACAGCAGGAGTCATTTATTGAGCATGTGGTGGATATGTGTTCAGGCTTCCATTCATGCTCCCTTGAATCTACAACCACCCCATCAGTTAGGAGTTGTCCTCACATCCCTTTTACAGGGTGGGGAGACTGAGCCTTGTAGAGGTTAACTTGTTTAAGGTCATTTAGCTAACAAGTGACAGCCTCATTATAGTGGGGACAGAGAAGCAGTTGCACAGATAAACACATAGAAAGTGATGGCAGGCAGTGAGAAGGTGGTGGAGCCGGGAAAGGAGGTGACAAGTGGTGAGAGGTCCTGCCTAGAAAGAGGGCCAGAGAAGGCCTCTCCAAGGAGTGACGTTTGAGTGAAGTGGAGGAGCAGGCCATGTGACTGTCTTGAGAAAGGGAGCTCCAGGGAGGAGAAGCCAGTGGCTCTGAGGAAAAGGGCCGTTTTGATGGTTTCAAAACCTGGGCATGTAGCAAGGTAGAGGCTGCACGGAGGCTTCGTGGGGGTGCCCAGGCTCCTGGGAATTGTGTGTGTGTGTACACATCTGGGCACATGTGCAGGAGGGATGCCTGAGAGTTGATAACTGAGAGCAAATTCAAGAAAGAGTTCATATTGCAAAAAGAAAAAAGGTCATAAGGACAGAATTCTCATTGACAAATGATAGCCTTTCTTTGCTAAGGGCTTAATATAAGTACCCAACCAAGAGAAGCTGTGCCCCCCTCGGCCTCAGCAGATCATCACCTTGTCCCCAGCCCTGTCCTCGAGGGTATGTGCATCTTAGTTTAACATTGTCACTCAGGTGAGATTCCACCTCCATCCTGAGGTGGTAGCTGGCTGGGGCACTGCTCCAGGTCCAGGCCAGTGGGTGACAGCTAGCTGGTTATTGTTCTGTATCTGCAAGGACTTCAGCCTGTTGGTAGTTGGGGGATTAGGATCTAGCCCCCATGGGGGTGAGGGCATGGGAGCAGCTGAGCAGAGAGTCAGGGGCCCTGATGAGTGGGTCGGCATAGCCCTCAGTCCCAGGACATATCTGTGCCAGCAGGCTGGCACACTGCAGTGGCAGTCACCCATGTTAGGTCAGAATGGGAGGAGCAGGAGGCTGGCACCATCTGGGGATGGTCTGTCTCAGCCCAGGCTCATGACATCCCAGCAAGGCATTCTAGACTCTACCTGCAGAGGGGCCTGAGACTGGATGTTTGTCCCCAGCAGCATGAACACTCAGGACTTTCAGGATTCCAGATGAGCAGGGCTGGGGAAGGCAAGACCTGGAAATAACTGTCAGGTACTCTGTATGTTCTGGATATATGAAAATTGTCAAGGACTCACTCGATGTGTGTTAACAGTACCCTCCACGCTCCCAGCACATGGGCTATTCTGAATTAGAAGTGGCCTCTGCCCTGTGGACCTGTCTGAGGCAGGCATGGCACCTCCGTGTACCCTATGCTGTACCCATAGCAGACATTGCTAATCGATCCTGACACCCTTTATTGCCAAGTGCTGATTCGGCCTTAGGAGCCAGCTCCATGGAGCTCTCCCACCCCCACCCGCAGCAGCTGTTACCACACAGTCAGAGTAACAGTATTTGCAACTCTTGGTCTAAAAGATGCTGGGACTTGTGAGAGGTTAAGGATCATTTAGTCTAAGTATAGGGGACTGGTGCGCGCTTGGATATTGCAGCATTGAGGTGATTAATCTGTCAGAGATTTAGATTTATCTCTTTCTGTTTCTTCTCAGTGTTAGGAGTTGATTTTTGTTTTTGAGTTTTTCTTAATTTAATCTAATTTTTTGGTATAGGTAAGTTTACGTAGTTCCAAAGTTAAAACATACTAAAAAGTGTCCTCAGAAGTCTGGCTTTCATCCCTCTTCCCTCTGTCCCTCATCAATAACAATTTTGACTAGTTTCTGGTTTTTCCTTCAGTGTATCTTTTTACAAAAATTATACCCTGCCCTTTCCTCTCTTACTCAAAGTATACCATATATTCTGTTCTGCATCCTGCTTTTTACTTGAGAAAATAACCTAGGAATCTCTCCATATGTGCTCAGAAAGATCTTTGGTCTTCCATTGTATGGATAGACCACAGTTTACTTAGCCAGCCTCCTGATTGGGTGTTTGGGCTATTTCCAAGCTTTTGCTCTTTAAAGTAACACCGCAATACATAGCTTTGTGCCTATGTTTTATATATTCATGGAATTTTATCTTCAGAGTCCATTCCCAGAAGGAGTATTAATTGGACAAAGGCCAAATATGTCTGTAATTTTAGTAAATATTACCAGAGTCCCTTCCATCAGGGTTGCACCTTTTTTCCATCTCACCAGGGTACAAGAGAACACATTTCTCAATAAGAGAGTGGATCTTAAAAGTTCTCATCAAAAGAAAACATCTGTGACTATGTATGGTGATGGATGCCAACTAGACTTATTGTGGTGATCATTTTGCGATATGTACAAATATTGAGCCATTATCATATACCTAAAACTAATATAATGCTATATGTCAATTATATCCCAATAAAAATACATTTATTTAATTAATTCTTTTCAGAGAGTACATGTTTCTCTACAGACTCACCAGCAGGATGTGTGTTCACACTTTTGTATTTTTGCTAATCAAATAGCTGGGAAATCCTATCACAGTGTACTTGTAATTCGCTCAGCCTTTTGAAAAAATATTTTTATTTTTCCTACATGGTTTTTCATTTCTCATTTGGTCGCACTCACACTGCAGATACAGAGGGAAACAGACCCCCTACTCTTACTGAGTCTCTAGACCGGACAGGGAGCTGGCCTCCCAGACATACCGTGTCCTTGTGTGTGGTGAATGCCAGGCGAGGCAGGGCCAGGGAATGGGTCTCCTGGCCCAGCAGGTTGGGCGCCACTGGGGGAGGGAGGCAGTGGGGGCTTATTGGAGAAGGAAGTGGGCAGGGGGTCAGGGGCATCAGGGCAGCCTCTGAGGGCCTGGGGACAGGCTAGTCAGAAGGTGGACTAAGAAGAGAGAACCTGGCAAGGGCCAGGTAGGGAGAGCCCAAACCTGGGGTAGGATGCTAGCCAGGCCTTGCTTCTGAGGAGAGCAGACACTATGGAATAGTTTAATGCAGAGGTTTCGTGTCAGATCTGTGTGGTAGGAAGGGCCACCTGGCACCTTGTGGAGTGGGGAGTGGAGGGAGTAACAGGGAGGCAGGTCAAAAAGTAAGGACATGGGAGGCGACCCCAGGGGACCCTCTATAGAGCGTACCAGCTAAGCCCTCACGAGCAGTCAGGCAGCAGGGCTGCAGGACCCTTCAAAGGAATCCCTTCTTCTTGGCACCCCAGCTGTGTCCGTGGGTGGAGGTGTCCTCATGTGGAGCAACCATGTCTTCCGGGAGGTGCTGTCCCTGCCCTGCTGGGGAATGCCCTTCCCACAGACCCAGGGCACCGCCCTTGTCCATGCAGGCAGTTAACCTGGGCCGGGAGAGCAGATGAGACCTCTTTGTAAAAGGTTATTTAAATCATCCTTTGTGTATCAGGTACTTTGAGGATTTACTAGTCACTCTTTCTTTCAACAATGACTGAGCACCTATGTGTGCTGGGCACTGTTTTAGGCTGGGAAGAAAGTCTTGCCCCCTGAAGCTCGCTCATACATTGTAGAAAGTGTGGAAAACGCAGTGGAGTCAAAGGTAAAGGAAACAAACCATCAGTAATTATGTCAGCAAGGACTTGGCAGTCTGTTCCCTTTGGTCATTGGTTGTGTTTCTTTTTTTTTTTTTTTTAAGGATAATAGATAATCTGCTTTTAAAAAATTTCAGGGGATGTCCCATATCAGTAAACAGTTCTGTTTCTTGAACCTTCTATGCCTACCTTCAGTTACAGTCATTCAGTGAAACATAACTTGAAGCATTTGAAATGCCTCACACAGCAAAACACTTATCTCAAGCATACCATACTTTTAAGGTAGAAGTATTTTCTATTGTGGTTACTATGGAGAGTTTGCTGGTTGATCTTCAGTGAAACACATTACACAGATACTCCAGGTAACTGAGATTTGTAACCATAAGGTCGTGTTACTAGAGACAGAAAAACTTCTCTTCGGCACTGCTGAGAGACCTCTGTTACCAACCCACCTCACTATCTTCTTGAAAATATAAAATGAAATACTACCTTAGGTGAGAAATGTTTACCTTGATTACCATTATTTAGAAAAAAGTCAGTCCTTTTAAAGTTGATACTTAAAAGAATTGTGATTGTTTAACTGTCTTCCACAACTCTTTCATATGCCTTAAACTTAATTACACGTTTTTATAAGAAAATTACTTTCCATGGAAAAAAGAATTTTATATGCAAATTTTACTTTGTAGAAAGTGTATAAATGTCATTCTGCTAGCTAGACTTCCTGCCCACCCCCATACAGCTGTACCTGCGACATCTGTGGCATCATGAATATTAAATGTTTTACTCCTTGGGTAGAACTGCATAGGTGACAGTTTGGTGTTCAGCAAGAGTGATTCTATTGGATTTCTTTAAAATTTCAGAGTGGTTGTTAGAAATATTAGTATTGTATTGCTTCTTGCTGTGTGAGATGATCACCACGATGGTGAACTGCTGTCTGTCCAGTCACCGTCAACACCGACATCTCAACCCTAGGACTTCTTGGCAGCATCCCCCATACAGATCATCAGGTATGGCAATGCAGTGAGGAGGAATCCAGTCTTAAACTATACCTTTAGATCCTTTGTTCATATCACACTAGGAATTTGTACAAACTGCATTTAGAGTTAAAACTGTCCTATGTAACACATCAGTGTACTCTTACAAAATATTATTTCCTATAAATGTTTTGAAATTTTTCCTTGAGTGTATTAGGATGTATTTCTTCTTAGGATTATCCTGTTTTCTGCTTCTAAAAACATGTTTATGATCAAGCCATAAAGTCAGTTTTTGTATTCAGCTCTTCGTAAGGGACTCACCTAAGGTCCCATTATATGGGTATAACCATGTTTATTTAACCAACTGCTGTGTAGTGGATTTTAGATTGTTGTTTGTGATTTGCTGTAATACCTAATAGAGCGACAAACTCTTTGTGCATGAACTGTTTCTCTCCTTCCTATTCTACTGTTAGGTTATATTCCAGATGTTGGATTCCCAGGTCAAGGGCTGTGGGTATTTTCAAGGCTTTTACTGATCGTTTTATAAAAGAGGCAAATCAGGGTATACTCTCCACCGGCAGTATATCAGAGTGAGGACAGGGCTCTTCCCGGGTGCTCTTAATGCCTTTGGGTCTTGACAAGAAGCCTGGGCGTGCTGCACATGAGCAGATCGAGTTCCAGACAGGAGCCAAGGCTGGCCTGACCTCCACAGGGCAGGTGGGCAGCAGCATAAGGCCTCCCGGGCACACGTCTCCCAGAGGAACACCAGCTCTTTTCTCCCACAGGCTGTGGACCCCTCCTCTGTCGCCTTGGTGACCCTCGGCTCCTCAAAGGAGATGCTGTTCGAAGGAGGTCCCAGACCCTGGGTCCTCGAGCCTTCCAAGTTCTTCCGCAATGTCACCTCCGAGGACATGGACAGCATCAGCCTGGCTCTCTTTGGGCCCTCAACCTCCTGGAATTACCAGCAACATTGGATCCTCGTGACCTGCCGGGCCTTGGGCGAGCAGGTGAGAGGGTGACCACCTCCAGGCCCACCTTGCCCTGAGAGAGGAGTGTAAAGCCACATTCCCCGAGTACTCACAGCACCATTTTATCTAATCCTGAGAGATAGTGGCTGCCACTGTGCCCATTTCATAGCCAGCCACACCAAAGATCAATGAGGTGGGAAGATTGAGTGGACACAGGCAGGTCGGACGTGGTGCCGCAGTTGAGACCCCTCCGCCCCCATACACATTGGCTTGATGGAGCTAGCCTGTCCTGGCTGCTTTTCCACTGCCGGGGTCTCTCTCTGGGCTTCAGCATTCCCCACCACCAAGTTGGAGGTGGGACGAGAGCAGGGGTCACAGGGAAGAGGCCTCCAGGGTCAGGCGGGCATCATGGATGAGTGAGACTACAGGACCAGGTTTGGCAGATATTGTTGGTGTTTCAGGATAAGCTGAGGATGGAAGTACTTTTTTCTGCAAAATCTCTTGATTGTTGTGTTTTTCAATGCTGAAAACCAAAACAGTTAGGACACTTGGTGGACCCAACGAAGCACACCATGATCTGAACCCCCGCAGGGCTGAAGTCGGCAGGGCAGAGCAGCGGCTCGCCCTCCAGGTCCCCCATGCTGGGCTCTCCCGAGGCTCAGGGCTGTGCATTCATTCTGCTTGTTGTAGGGACATACCCCTTTTCCCAGGGTACCCCAAAGAAGGGAAATGAAAAGCAAGGTGGGAAGCCAGTGTGAATCAAGAAAAAAAGGAGAGAGCCCATTTCTTTGGAGAATTGAAAATTATCTTTGCTTGTGTAACAGTGCGAAGAATGTCAAGTAATGTTGAAACACACATGCACACCACCCAGAGTGTACTCAAGAAGCTGCCATGCAGAGACAGCCTGGGTGTGAGCAGGAAGATGCACAGTGAAAGGCCTTACTTCCCACTGGCTTTGTTTTTTTTAAAAAAAAACATTAAAGAATAAGAAAAATAAACATGTAATAATAAGTAACACCATGGTAAGAATAAACTCAGCTGGGAATGAAGTTAGAGAAGTTCAATCCCTGGCTTGCCTGGATCCCCCGGGTCCCCTCTGTGCTGTAGGAGCTAGCCCCACCTCCAGTGCTCTGTGCTTCAGTTCCCTGGGGCATCAGGGTGGGAAAGTTAGGGCAGAAAGCCTGCCCTTTGTCCTGCCTTGTGGTCAGGAAGGGTGAGGCACTTCCGGCTCAGACCATTTCATCCTTCAGAAAGGGTGTGTCCTTTGAGGCGCCCCTGGTGCTCTCTTGGGACATGCTTATAAAACTAAGGGCTGGCCTTGATTGATGAGGTCCCAGCTCTAAAAGCAAAGATGAGTTTTTCCTCTCTTTTCTCGCCTCTTTAATTTTCACCTCTGCAGCAGCCAGCTGAGCTTCTCTGAAAGAGATGGAGGGAGTGAGGGGACCGGCCCTCAGACCGTGGCTCCAGCACATACCTGTGGCCATAATCCCTCTCTTGGCCTGTCCCCACAGGCCTTAGTCCCACAGCACACACCCTCGTACACCTGCATCTCCTTGTGATGAATGTTTGCAGGTCTGTGTGGATTCCTCACTGAAAACTCAGGGGCTTGTGACTTTGCTAATGCAGCCATGAGGTTTGCACAGGGTCCTGGGAAGCCATTTGGCATGACCCGAGCCAGGGGTCCCTGGGTCAGGGAGCAGGCAGTGGGTGTGTCTGACATTTGTAGAGGGGCACTAGGGGCTCCCATCAGAAGGTCTCTTGCATGTTGAGAGAGCACTGCCCGTGCATACGTCCCTGGACCTTTGTATCTTCTTCATGATGCAGGGGCTGTCGTCATTCCCATTCTTCAGAGGAACACAAGGCAGCTGGGTGGCCAGGCAAGGCTCGCAGTGGAGCAAGGACTCAAACTTGGGGGTGTCTGACTGCTCCTTCCATTCCACCAGGTCATCGCCCTCTTGGTGGGGAACAAGCCCAGTGTCACCGACCCCTTCCCTGCACTGGAGCCTGCCGTGGTGAAGTTCGTCTGCGCCCCGCCCTCCAGGCTCACCCTGACGCCCGTCTACGCCAGCCCCCAGCTGGACCTGTCGTGCCCGCTCCTGCAGCAGAACAAGCAGGTGGTGAGTGGCTGCTCAGGGAGGAGGGCGTGCGTGTGGTGGTGGCCCCGACTCAGGGCTGCCCCGCTGGATCCCCACACTCAGCCAGCCCTGTGTGGTGGGTGCTGTTGTCTGAGTTTCACATATCGGGGGGCTCAACTGGAGGGGTGGGGGGACTCACCAGAGTCACAGTTCTTGGTGGCAGTGGCAGTGACTGTAGGGCTTCTCTGGTCCAGACTCAGCTCCTCTCTCTGCGTGACCCTTGGCTTCCTCCTGTGACCAAGGATGCTAAGGTGGGAGCCTCTGCAGCAGTGTGCATGTGGTCACAGCACAGCTGGGGATGGGCACCAGGTGCAGCATTCTCCTGGGGAAGGGAGCAGGGAGCTGTGTTTTGAATGTAAACATGGAGAATGGGAGATGGTCACTTGGGGTTACTCTGACAAGCAGGGATGTAAGGTGACACCCATAGGTCTGGTCCCCTTGGGCTTGTGGCCAGTGTAGCCCTCCACCCCAGGACACTCAGACCAGATGACTGGATGTGAAGGATTCAGGAGCCCTCTGTTCAGGGCCAGCAGCGTGAACCCTCATGGCCAGTGTCTGCCTCCAGCCCCTTCTCAGAGTGGGAGACCAGGCTTCTTTTCTCTCATCCCTTCAATGTATATTTGTTGAGCACCTCCTCTGTGCCAGGCACTTTTAGGTTCTAGATACAGAGTACACATGAATAACATGGTTTGAACTGCATGGATTCTTTTCAGTAAATCTACTGGAAAATGTTTTGGAGGTTTGCAACAATTTCCAAAAACATTTTTTCTCTAGCTTACTTTAAGAATACCATATATAATATATATAACAAAATATACTTGATGATCAAGCGTGTATGTTACAACTAGGGCTTCCTGTCAACAGTAGGCTGTTAGAAAACTTTTGAAGGAGTCAAAAGTTGTACACAGATTTTTGATTGTGTGGGAGTCAGTGCCCCTAATTCCCAAGCTGTTCAAGGGTCAGTTGTACTCAGGGCTAGTGAGGCACCTGACCCATGGAGGTGACAGGAGACCAGGACGCCACAGACAGGATTGGTCAGAGGTGGGTAAGCTCATGGAAGAAGTAAGGTAGGGTGCAAGGCCGATACCAGTGGAGCAGGGTACATACCACTGCAGGCCCCACAGTCAGGAGATGCCAGCCAAGAAGGGCTGAGGTGAGGATGCCCCAAGCAGGTAGAACAGCATGTGTAAAGGCCCTGAGGCCAGACCGGTCAGAACAGTGACATGAGCAGGGAACTTTGGCCTCTGTGCCTCGTTGCCATCACGAGGACTGTTTACAAGGCCAGGGGGTTGCACCCCCTTCAGGGATTTGCCCAGGCTCCCAAAGGCAGAACATAGATCTGCCCAGCTTCAAGTTCACTGCCTCCTCGGCGGCCCCTGCAGCTGCTTCTCTGCTCCCAGCCCCTGGGCGTGTGCAGCTGCACTCTGTCTTGGTGGTGCTGAGGTCTGTGTGTCTTCTGGAGCCACCTCTGGTTGGGATCTCTCTGCAGTTTGCCCCAAGAATGCTCAGGGTGTATTCTCTGCACACCTAGTGGAACCTATCTGAAGCTGAAGTTGGCAGCTTCTCCCACTGAGGATCAGCGAGATTTGGGATTTGGCTTCTCTGGGTGAAGGAGGAGAGCAGCCTTGTGTTTGGTCTAAATACATCTCTTTGAGCTCTGTGAGAGGCACCAGAGTCTGGACTTGGGAAAATTTTGCCACCTGGCATGTGACTCTTGGCCTCCATGTGCCCTGCAGCTTTAGTTTGACTTCTCCTCCTGCTGCTCTTGCAATTGGTGGGTGGGCTTCCACCTTCTCTTGGGCTTTTCTGATCATGCAGCCAAGACACATGGGTGTGTGGGTCCTGCACTACCCTGATGCTGGTCCTGGGTGGGTTGGTGCCTTGATGGCTTTGGTTAAAAGCAAGGATCCTTTGTCAGCCTTGAAGCACTCTCTCACCTACCCCTGCAAGGACCGGGCAAGGGATACTTTGTTCTCTCTGGACTAGTCAGGAGAACTGGGCTGAGCCCAGAGCCCCGTGGAGGCTCATCGCCACGAAGCTGGCATTTACCCCGAGCTCCGGCTTGGATGTCTGTGGCTTGGAGCAGATAACCATCTTTCCCAAGCTGAAAATCTGTGTGTTTGTGAAAAGACTTTCTTCCCCCTGACTTTGGAGGCTAATGAGATGAATGTCCTGAAAGTTTTACATTTTAAATCCCTTTTATGTAGTTAGTAAGTTAATGCCTTATAGAAGAAATAAAAGCATACTAAGTCTGGGCTCTTCTGGAAAACCCGGTCTGCTGGGTCCACCATTGGTGAGGCCAGGAACCAGAGAGCAGCTGACACTGGTAGGTCCAGCGTCAGTCCGTCTGGGGTCTGAGTCCTACCCTGCATGTGGGCTGACCTCCTTTGAATGATGGTGGGGTGACAGTGGCCTTCTAGAGTTATTGCAGGGGATAAACGTGACTGGATGGGCATATTCACACTAGCTGTTAATGCTTTTTGCTAAAACCCTGCTGGTGGTAGACATTCTAGTCATCAGATGTGAAAGCCAGAGCCCCTCTGGGACCTGCAGGCCTGAGTCCCGGCTGCCGCCACTCTTTCCCTCCCACCCAGCCCCACCCTGCTTGGATGCCCTGTCCCTCCCTGAGCAGCCTGAACGTGCCCTGCGGGGTCTCTTGACTTGCTGTGCCCTCTGGCTGGAGTTCTCCCCCTGTGTCCCCAGGCCTCCCGCCCTGCCACCTTCCATTCTTTATTCCAATGTTAGCTTCTTGGTGAGGCTTCTTCAGCCTTTAGACCTCATCTAAGGTCTCATCCCTGCTCCTGCAACGTTTTTCTTATTCCAGCTCCCTTCCTCCGCCGCCCCCAAGCACTTAACATCACCTAACACTGTAAAATTTATCTTTTTCTTTCCTCTTTGTGAGTCTCTAGAACAGAGCCAGGCTCCTGGTGGAGTTCAGTATATGTGATGGATGAATGAGCGTGCAAATAAATGTAGTGTTTGTGTCCCTGTTCTCCTTTACCCTTACCCTAGGCTCGAATGTCTGGAGAGACCAGGTGGGGGCGCTGCGGAAGAAAGGGGCCTGGGGTGGGCAGATGGTGTAGACCTGGGGAGCAGGTGCTCAGCTCAACCCCAGGCTGGCCAAACCTCATTTTCAAAAATAAAAACCTCAGATCTACATACATCTTTTCTGTCTTTAAATGTTGGCTACTTGCCAGGCGAGCCGTGTCTGTCCGGCACTCGGCTGTGACCTCTGAGCCAGCCCAGGGTTTTCTCTCTTGACTGAAAGATGATGGTCAGGCAGCGGAGCATCGCTCTGAATTGGCTTGCACATGTCGTAGATCTCTCTTGCCAGGAAATAATGGACTTTGAAGACGAAATTGCCATGTGATCCATTAGTCCTGGGGTTCCAGAGGTTTAAGCTGATCAGGCATGGCCTCTGTGATTTATGGTCTCACCAGGGAACCTTGGGAAAGATATATGCCTGCTATATACCTGGGTACAGTATCAATTTAGTTTTACATCTCTGCAAAGCCAGAGGCCGCCCAAGATATGTTTGCAGAATAAATTATGGGCAAGGCCAGATACCAGACTGGTCAGAGTGACAAAGTGGAACCAGTCTCTGGCCTAAGCCTGGTCCTCTGAGCAGGTCATCCAGTGTCAGCTCACTGTGGTTGAACACCAGTTGTATGACAGAAGAGATTGATTGGCTGGGGTTTGGATGGAGCTGCACTGGGGAGAGGCTGGATGGTGTCAGGAATGGCCTTTGGGCTTTCAAATTAGAGCAGCAGAGTTCCACCCCTAAACCTGTGTGACTTTGGGCAAGTTGCTTAACATCTCCAAACCTCAGGTTCCACATTGTAAAATGGGGGTAATGTGGCCTCAAGCAGCCATTGGAAGGATTCCATAAGCTTGCAGGCATGTTTAGTGCAGTGTTAATGTTCTTTCTGGGATAGCAGGAGGATGGGAAGCATTAGTTTTTCACCTAGGATTGCATTTGGGGGAAGGTGCAGGGATCTGGAATGTGCCCTTTGTCCCCTCCCACAGCCATAGCTTCCCAGCTCACATCCAGAGTCATTACAAAATCCTCTGCATCCCCAGTTGACTGTGCTGACTTGCATTTAGAATTTGTAACATGTTTCAGCCAGTGTTCTCTGGGAGCAAGAGAGCTAGGACTTTGGAAGGAGCCCTCGAAATGGAGGCAGGGACTTTGTGACTGCATCAGTCAGGGGAGGCTCAGCTCAGCTGTGGTAACAAACAGCCCCAAATCCCAGGCTTGGCTCAGCTGTGGTAACAGACAGCCCCATTCACACAGCACAGGCTCACTTGCTCACAGTGCATGTATGTTGCAGGTAGGCTGGGCGACCCTGCTCCATGTCATGGTTATTTTCCTTCTAAGACATAGACACCGAAGCAGCTCCATGTTGTTGAATGTGGCCAGGTGACACTGTGGAGAAGAGAGCATGGCAGGTCACTTCACTGGCCAAAGAAAGTGATGTGCACACTCCCGACCACAGAGGCCACAGGAGGACAGTCCTTCCTTCTGGACCTTGGCTGGCTGGAGAACAGGACATTAGTGAACATGGTTGATGACTGCCCATTTCCCTACTTGAGCCATACTCTTTAAACATGACCCTTATTAAAAACAGACTACTGGTTCTGTTGGGATTCCCACTTCATAGATGGGGAAACTGAGGCTCTGGGACATCAACAGCTTGCCTGGTGTCAAGAAGCAGAGCAGGTGTTTGAGTCCAGGCTGTGGGACCCGGCTGTTTATGCATGTAGGGTCCCTGCTTTGCTGCCTACCCAGCCTAAGGCAGGGAGGGAAAGTTTTGAACCAGCATCTCGGAGTAATGAGGCCAATTCCATGTAGGCTCGAAGGGGTGGATTTGGTCAGGGAGCAGAGGTGATGATAGAGTGGTAGGAACTTGGGATCTGGAACTAAGCTCAGAAGGTGTGCCACTCATCTACTGAGCCACTTTTGATTCATTCCTTCCCTACCTTGGGACTCTGCTTCTTCACCCTTAGTATGGGGATGACAGCTCCCGCCTCACTGGGATATTAAAGGATCAGATGATAACTTGGCTTTAAAGGACCTTTGCAAACTGAATGGCTCTGGGACATTTTAGGGGTTGTAATTGGTATTCCTATTAAGCCACTGGGGGGATGTCCAGGAGGGGCTGTGGTGTACATGGGGTGGAGAAGGGTTGGCAAGGATTTGCAAAGGTGAGAGTGAGAGGCAGATCAGCCCGCCAACCTCAGCACCATCGACATTTTGGTCCAGATCCTTTCTTGTGGGGCTGTCCTGTGCATTGCATGGTGGTCCATAGCACCCCTGACCTATACCCATTGGATGGCATTTGCACCCCCCTACGATTCTGACAACTAAACATGCATCCAGATATCGCCAAGGCCCTTTGGGGAGTGGAGGGGGTGGTGAACTTGTTCCGTGTTGAGGACCATGGGCTGGAGGAGGCCAGGTTGGACAGGGCTGTGGGGAACCTTGGCAGCGGGGCAGCCATGAGGACTGGGTAGTGACCCACCCCCACTTCCTCACCAGGACCCCACAAGGCAGCCAGCTGGGCTCAGGGTGCACTGTGTGGTCAGGAGGGGTGGTGCTCAGGCCTGGATGTGGCATGGCACCTGACCTTTGCTTCTTGCAGGTTCCAGTCTCCAGCCACCGGAATCCCCAGCTGGACCTGGCCGCCTATGACCAGCAGGGCCGCAGGTTCGACAACTTCAGCTCCCTGAGCATCCAGTGGGAGTCCACCAGGCCATTGCTGGCCAGCATCGAGCTTGACCTGCCCATGCAGCTGGTGGCCCGGGATGATGGGAGTGGCCAGAAGAAGTTGCACGGTGAGCTGGGTGGCAAGCCCCATGGCCTGGGCAGGAGGACAGAGTAGTGACACCCCAGACAGACGAGAGGTTTTCTGGGGAGAGCTGGCAGCTGTCAGGAGCTGTCATCTATGATGCTTGTCTAGGGGCAAAATTTAGGGAGCATCGTGAACTCATTACCCGCCTTTGATCCTGCATAGACATCCTGTGAGGCATGGGCTAGAATCTCTATTTCAGAGATGGGGGAATGGGCTTGGGGCCCATAGCAGGTAAGTCTCCAATCGCAGGTTGTGTGGAGCAGCCAGACACCAAGACCTTTGCTGCTCTGAGTCCCGCTGCCTTGGCAAACCCCTCAGCAGCCAGAAGTGAGTCCAGCTGCTGCTGCTCATCTGAGCTGCTCCATGGAACCTCGCTCCGGGCCTGTTAACTCCTATAGTACATGCAGCTTAAACAAAGTCGGTATCTACTTTTAGGACTGTGGGAGATTTAAAACTGCAAATCAAAAGTGGGGTGGGGCTGCTTCACAGGCAGCAATAGGGCACAAATCCAACATGGACTTCTTTCTCCCTGGACCAGGTTTTCAGGCTGTTTCAGTTCACCAGGCATCGGGAACCACAGCCGTCTCCGCCATGGCAACAGGCCACCAGCAGTCCCACCTGAGCGCGGCTAGAGTGAAGCAGCCGGTAGCTCCCAGGGCCACTGGTGGTGGGAACCTGCTTCTGTCTGAGCTCTGCCCAGTGTTGCTGTGTTCTGAGCCCCTCACCAGGCCCTTCCCTCAGCTCACCACCCCTTCCCTGAATTGCTGGCCTCCTGCCCCCGGTCCCCCCCATCCCCCGCCATGCCCTGCATTTGGGTGACTAGAGGGTTCCTCCTAGAAGGCACCCTGGTCCTGCCACCTCTTGGCTCTGGTGCACAGCTCTGGGTGCCCTTGGCACTGCAGGAGTCGGCCGTCTTCACTGTCAACCATGGCCTGCCTGTGCATCCTCTTCCCCCATGGTCCTAACTTCAGACCCCACCCCACGTGCCCAGGAGGTTCAGGCCGCTGTGCCTTTGAGCCTCCAGTTCTCACTGCCTGGAAGGCTGTCCCCTTCCTCCTCTTACTCTGCCCCACCAAGTGGTCTCCTGTCCTTGGGGTTCCAGCCACCTTATCAGCTCCTCTGTGGAGCATTCCCTGAACCCCGGGCAGAGAGGAGCTGCTTCTGGCCCAGATCCCAGAGCCCCTGCTGCCCCCAACTCTCACAGTGCAGATCCCCACCACACACACACCGTGTCTGCCATCTGCATACATGTGGACCATGGCTGCTGGACCATGCCTCCCAATCCTGGCATCTCAAGGGGCCCCAGGCCCAAGACTGGTCCTACCTGATGACACCCACCCCATCGTGGGGAGAGGCATCAGTCAATTTATGTTTTGAATGGGTGGAGGCAGCAGATACTGGCCAGAAAGGGAAAGTGGGGCCAGATTCCAGGGGACCCAAATGCCAGGATGAGGAGCTTGAATTGTCTCCTGGGTGGTGGGGAGCAGGGGCAGCTTTTGAAGAGGGTGTGACCCCCATGGGAGCAGCACTGGCGAGGCCAGCCTGGAGGAGGTGGCCCTGAAGGAGCGCACCTGTGCATCTTCATGGCCTAGCCCTCACTTGTTCGCATAGGCACCAGGAATCCCTTGGCTTGTGGGTGACATCAGTGGCCTCCTTGCTGGGGCATGAACACCCCAAACAGGTCCCCCCTCTGTCTTGATGCTCCTTGGCTTGTGGGCTTTTCTCTCTTGATTGACATCACTTATGCCTTTATTTCTTCTAGCCTCTGCTCACCTGAGAGCGATTGTCCTCCACTTCCCCTCCATTGCCTTCAGTCACATGATGTTCCACCCCTTTCTGTCATTCATTTACTTTTTCCTTCTAATCCTTGCATGAGACTGTATTTGCATAATCCCCTTGGGAGCAGTGGTTGAAGCTCTAGGCCTAGCATGGTGCCTGGCCCAGAGTAGGTGCTCCATTATGTGAGTACATGGGTGGGATCCAGCAGTCTCCCTGGAGTGACATGAGCAGGCAGCAGAGATGCTCAGATAGGCGCACCACCCGATGAGGGTGGGCTGTGCTTGTTCTCCCAGGAGCCTACCAGGGGGACACCTCCATGACCCCTCCATGCCCCAGTCTGGTCAGGTGTCTGCTGTTGGCTCAAGTCCTTGCCCTACCCACATGGCACTGTAGCTGTTGTTTGCTTTCTTGGGGTGTGTATAAATTGCCCATCTCATGGGGGCCTGGCAGATGGGATGGGGCACCCACCTTGGCAGGATTGTGGATGCCTTAAAGGGATGTGGCTCCTTGGTTGGGCTCAGAGCACAGTAATTTTACTGAGGCTCGAGTCCCTGATGTAATGAGTACCCTGGGATGACACCAGGACCTGAGGCTTCTAGTTCTGCCCTTCAGGGGTGGGGGGCCTGCAGGCTGGTCTGGGATTGGCCTGTTGCCTGCTGGATCTGACGATGCTGCCCTTGCCCCTTCAGCATGACCCTCTAG
This sequence comes from Smutsia gigantea, assembly GCA_032199065.1. Taxonomy (NCBI): domain Eukaryota; kingdom Metazoa; phylum Chordata; class Mammalia; order Pholidota; family Manidae; genus Smutsia; species Smutsia gigantea. The sequence continues at coordinate 110,042 of JAVSCE010007197.1, forward strand.
TGCCTGTGTCTGCCTCCATTGAACTCATCCTGGTGGAGGACGTGAGGGTGAGTCCAGAAGAAGTGACCATCTACAACCACCCCAGTGTGCAGGTACGGCCCTCTTCTTGCACCAGACTGCGTGGGTGTGAACGGGGACACTTCTGGCCTCTGACACCCAGCCTGACCCCTCCTGCAGGCAGAGCTGCACATCCGAGAAGGCTCCGGCTACTTCTTCCTCAACACCAGCACCACAGACACTGTCAGGGTGGCCTATCAGGAGGCCAGGGGCATCGCCACAGTGAGTATGGGCCCTGTTTCCGCGGCCCTTTTAATTCCTCATTCTGGGGGTTGGGAGCTTAATGGATTGATTATGTCCAAGCCTGGCACCTAGTCACATCACATACAGTTAGCAAGGTCTTTAGCTTCTCTGATCCATTGCTTGTGAAATGCTAGTCATCTCTGCAGTGCCTTTGTGACTTTATTCCATTTGCACAAACTGCCTGCCCACACCACTAGTTAGCTAATGGCTTCCTTTCAATCTTTTAATTAAGAATAAAACATTATTACATAGTCACCACTCTTAACAACCCTAAAGAAAATTGCTTTTATAAGATGTTTTAGCTTTTTCTATTTTTCCACATTCCTTTCTTGGCCCTCTCCCCATTCTTGCAAATACTGGCTTAGCTTTGCCCATGGTATGGAAGAACTGAGTTTTTGGCTTTTTTCAATGCTTTTATCCTAAGTTTTTTTCTTGCCCCTATGTTACTGCATAGGCTGGCTGATTATTTTTGTGCAGTCATTTGTACTTAGCCATTCTCTCCTGGTAGAGCACCTGGGTTGTTTAAGTCTTTTTGTTTTTTCAAAACAACACTATAGTTACAGCAAAGAGTGAAAACCAACACTCATATCCTAAATGTCTGCATATCCGTCCATGAGTTACTATGCATGCAATAATGAAAACAGAGCTTTCCTTAAACGAAAGCTTACTGCTGACTGTGTCAAACCCCTGCCATACGTCAGAAATGGAGGGAGCCAGAACGAAGTTACATCAAGGACACCCAGCCAATGTCACTATATTGCACCCGTGCTGTTGCCTTTGGGCCACTCGGAGCCCCAAGACCTGCTTTGCCTTTGTTAAAGGGGTTGGCTGCCAAGTCATACCAGCACCAAAGGAGACTTTCTCGGACTTGAAAGAGGCCTGGGTTGATTCAGTGCTTGGCATGTGGTAGGGATTCAGATGGTCTAGTGAGGGAGGACAGGTCAGGGCCTCACCTTGACTGTGAGCTGACCTGCAGGCCTGATGTCTGTGCTGGCTTTTAGCATTGCCTTGTTCATGCAGGCAAGCCCTTGCAGGCTACAATAACATAAAGCAAACTTCCTAGGTCCAGGAAAGGCTAAAATCAGAGTGAACTTTAACAGAGACCTGTCTCCAAATCTCCTTTTAGAAATACAGCCAGGGTACCTTGCACACAGTTGTGCCACAAGTTTGTGGTGTAACCAGAAATCGACATGTCCCCTCACTCTCTTTGAGGGTTTTTTCAGCAATACCTCCCTGCAGGTCCATTTCTCTATTTGTATTTATTCGCTGCCTTGATACAGGCGTTAACACTTAGTTGCCTCTGGAGTAGGACAGGTGTAAAGTAAGGGAGGGAAATGAGCAGGGTGTGAGGAGCATCCTTGGGAGTGCTGTGTGAAATGGCACCTGATGCTTAGCTTCAGTGCTGGAGAGTAATGGGGAGTGGTGGGGACTGTGGCAAACTGCAGCACAGAGACTGTGTCTGCGGGACAGCCACTGTTCCTCTCTAGCTGACTTTGTTATTTCAGTAACAGACTTATTGAGGTATAATTCACATACCATACAATTTGCCCATTTAAAGTGTACAATTCAGTGTTTTTTAGTCTATTCACAGATACATGCAGCCATCACCACAGTTTTAGAGTCTTTTCATCACTTCAGAAAGAAACCCCATACACTTTAGCTGTCTCCTCCCTGTGCTTACACACACACACACACACACACAAAAGGGTATTGGATTTTGAAAAATGCTTTTTTTAAATATAATTTATTTTATTATCATTAATCTACAATTACATGTGCAATATTACAGTTATTAAACTACCCCTTCATCAGGTCCCCGCCACCAACCCTGTCCATCAGCGTAGTGAGATGCTATAGAGTCACTACTTGTCTTCTCTGAGTTGTACTGCCCTCCCCGTGCCCCCCCAACATTACATCTGCTAATCGTAATGCCCCTTTTTCCCTCTTATCCCTCCCTTCCCGCCCATTTTCCCCAGTCCCTTTCCCTTTGGTAACTATTAGTCCGTTCTTGGGTTCTGTGAGTCTGCTGCTGTTTTGTTCCTTCAGTTTTTTTCTTTGTTCTATACTCCACATATGAGTGAAATTATTTGATACTTGTCTTTTTCGGCTTGGCTTATTTCACTGAGCATAATACCCTCTAGCTCCATCCATGTTGTTGCAAATGGTAGATTTGTTTTCTTCTTATGGCTGAATAATATTCCATTGTGTATATGTACCACCTCTTCTTTATCCATTCATCTACTGATGGACACTTAGGTTGCTTCCATTTCTTGGCTATTGTAATAGTGCTGCAATAAACATAGGGGTGCATCTGTCCTTTTCAAATTGGGCTGCTGCATTCTTAGGGTAAATTCCTAGGAGTGGAATTCCTGGGTCAAATGGTATTTCTATTTGAGTTTTTTGAGGAACCTCCATACTGCTTTCCACAATGGTTGGACTAATTTGCAGTCCCACCAGCAGTGTAGGAGGGTTCCCTTTTCTCCACATCCTCGCCAACATTTGTTGTTGTTTGTGTTTTGGATGTTGGCCATCCTCACTGGTGTGAGGTGATATCTCATTGTGGTTTTAATCTGCATTTCTCTGATGATTAACGATGTGGAGCATCTTTTCATGTGCCTGTTGGCCATCTGAATTTCTTCTTTGGAGAAGTGTCTATTCATGTCCTCTGCCCATTTCTTAATTGGATTATTTGCTTTTTGTTTGTTAAGGTGCATGAGTTCTTTATATATTTTGGATGTCAACCCTTTATCAGATACGTCATTTATGAATATATTCTCCCATACTGTAGGATGTCTTTTTGTTCTACTGATGGTGTCCTTTGCTGTACAGAAGCTTTTGCAGCTTGATATAGTCCCACTTGTTCATTTTTGCTTTTGTTTCCCTTGCCCGGGGAGATATGTTTGTGAAGAAGTTGCTCATGTTTATGTCCAAGAGATTTTTGCCTATGTTTTTTTCTAAGAGTTTTATGGTTTCATGACTTACATTCAGTCTTTGATCCACCTTGAGTTTACCTTTGTGTATGGGGCTAGACAGTAGTCCAGTTTCATTCTTACATGTAGCTGTCCAGTTTTTCCAACACCAGCTGCTGAAGAGGCTGTCATCTCCCCATTGTATATCCAAGCAAGGCTCCTTTATCAAATATTAATTGACTGTATATGTTTGGGTTAATGTTTGATTTTCTATTCTGTTCCACTGGTCTGTGGGTCTGTTTTTGTGCCAATACCAAATTGTCTTGATTACTGTGGCTTTGTAGTAGAGCTTGAAGTCAGGGAGTGTAATTCCCCCTGTTTGATTCCTCCTTCTCAGGATTGATTTGGCTATTCAGGGTTGTTTTTTATTCTCTTAATAGTATGTATTATATTATTGACTTTCAGATATTACACCAACCTTGCATTCTTGGGATAAATGCTACTTGATCATGATAGATAATTATTTTTACATGTACTTGGATTCAGTTTGTTAGTATTTTATTGAGTTTATGTTCATAGTCATGAGATACTGGCCTGTGGTTTTCTTTTCTGCGATGTCCTTTCTCTAGTTTGAGTGTCAGTGTAATGTTGGCATTAAGAAATGACTTAGAAGCGTGTTCCCTCTTTGAATTTTTGGAAGAGATTGTGTAGAATTGGTCACAGTTAGTCTTAAATGTTTAATGGAATTAACCAGTAATCATTTTTTTTTAACACTAAGTCAATCTCTTCACCCACTACAGGTCTATTCAGATTGTCTGTTTCTTTCTGAATCAGTTTTAGCAGCTTACATCTTTCTAGGGCAATTCAGTTTTTTTTTTAACTTTGTTTATATTCTTGCAGTGGTTGACTTTGTCTGTTAGTTATTTTGTGGATCAGACGCCTTCTCACAGTGCAGTTCCTTGGTGAAAGGTGAG
>JAVSCE010007198.1:0-113337 GCA_032199065.1 Smutsia gigantea
ATCCTGGTTATGGAGTTACATGCTCTTCCTGCTGCCTGTGCTGGGTAAGGAGAGTCAAGAGGTGCTGGCTTTAATTTCCATGTGTTTCTTTCTCTCCTTAGCATCTTTGGGGCCTACAGCATGGATGTGATTACTAGCACATCATTTGGAGTGAACGTTGATTCCGTCAACAACCCACAAGATCCCTTTGTGGAAAATGCCAAGAAGCTCTTGAGATTTGATTTCCTTGATCCACTCTTTCTCAGCATAAGTATGTGAATACTATGTTTCTGTTCCTTCCATCCTCCTTCCATTCCTATCTCACTCTGTCTCCCCTGTCTCTCTTTTTTTCCTTCTTTCTTTTTTTCTAAACAGCTTTACTGTGATATAATTCACATACCATGTAAGTCCATTAAACAAAACAGTTAAAAGGTTTTGCAATCTAAGTGTCCTTCTAAAGGTGAATGGATAAAGAGAAGACAGTACGTGTGTGTGTGTGTGTGTGTGTGCATGTACACTTTTGTGTGTGTTAACATTTTTGTGAACTGAGCTTTCAGAGTATAAGTTTTGCACTTCTTTGCTAAGATTATTCCCAGATATTCAATTCCTTTTTATCTTATTTAAGTTGAGTTATTTTCTTAATTTCACTTTTGGACCATTTATTGTAGTATTCATAAATACAATGTATTTTGTATTTTGATCTGGTATCATGAAACACTGCTGAACTTCTTTATTAGTTCTAACAGATTTTAGTTGGTACCTTTAGTTGGATTTTCTGTATATAAGATTTTAGTTGGTATCTTTAGTGGATTTTCTATATATAAGATCACATTAACAGATAATATAGTTTCACTTCTTCATTTCCAATATGAATGCTTTTCTCTCCCCTATTCTTCTAGCTAGAGCCTCTAGTGTAATGTTGAATGGAAGTGGTAAAAGAGATATTCTAGTCCTGTTTCTAAATTTAATGGAAAGCATGCAGTCTTTCATGATAAAGTATGGTGGGTGTTTCATAGGAATCCTTCATATGATCGAGGAAATTCACTTCTGTTCCTAGTTTGATGTTTGTTTCTATCACATAAGGATTTTCAATTTTGCCAAATGCTTTTCCGCATTGAGATGGTCGTGAGATTTTTATTTTTATTCTATTGATATGGTGTATTACACAACTTTGAATTCCTGGGTAAACTCCACTTGGTTATGGTGTATACTTCCCTGTATACGATGCTGTGTTCAGTTTGCTAGGATTTTGCTGAGGATTTGTGCATCCATGATCGTGAGGTATGTTGGTCTGTAGCTTCCTTTTCTTGTGAAATCTTTGCCTGGTTTTAGTATTAGGGTAATACTGCCCTCAAAGATTGAGTTTGGAAGTTTTCCCTTTGGAAGCGTTTGTGAAAAGTTTGGTGTTAATCATTAAATATTTGATAGAATTTACCTTTGAAAGCATCTGGAGATGACCTCTTGTGTGGGTAGTTTCTTGATTACTAACTCAATATTTTAATTCTGATGGTCTATTTCTTTTTGAGTCCATTTCTATACTTTCTGTCTTTCTAAGGAATTTCTCATTCTTCTACGTTATCTAATTTATGGAGGTACAATTGATCATAGTATTCATTTATACTCCTTTCTAATTTTTTTTTGTCAGTAGTAATCTCCCCTCTTTCATTTCTAATGTCACTAATGAGAACGTGCTGTCATTCTGTCGTGGGTGGTACAGCCAAAAGTCTTTGAAAAGAACCAGCTTTTGGTCGCATTGCTCTTCTCTGTCACCTTCTGTTCTTCGTTTCACTAGTCTCTGCTCTCATCTTTAAGTTTCCTTCTGTTTTAGCTTTAGTTCACTGTGATTTTTTCCAGTTTGTTAAAGGAAATGTTAGGTAATTGATCTGAGATCTTTGTTCTTTTTAAATTTGCCTATTTACAGACATAAATTTCTCTGTGATCACTGCTGCACTGCATCTTCTAAAGTTTGTATGTCATGTTTCCATTTTTATTAATCTCAAAATAATTCCTAATTGCCTTTTGATTTCCTTTTGACCCTTTGATTACTTAGGAGGGTATTGTTTTAACTTCCACATATTCATAAGTTTCCCAGTTTTCTATGTGCTATTGATTTCTAAATGTATTCCACTGTGGTTGAAGGACATACACTGTCTTGTTTCCATTGTGAGTACAATTTCTAGAGCAGCACAATTAATTAAAGTAGCAGAGTATGGTTGTGTTTTATCCAAACAGATGCTGGGTCTGTAGATAAAAGGCTTAGACGTCAAGGAATTAATCCCGTTACTTTAGTCATGCAAAGATGCACTAGGGGTCGCTGACCTCACAGCTATAGTGAGGGGCCCTAAGTGTGGGCTTGATGAGCAAAAGTCATGGAGGGAATGGCTCCTGGTTGAAAGGCTGGGGAATTTTAATCTTCCATTGGTGTAGAAAATTGCAATTGTTTCAGGTAAATTTTGCATTTTCACTGTGCTTTCCTTTTTCCCTACAGGTCTGTTTCCATTCCTTAACCCTGTATTTGAAGTATTCGGTATCAATAGGTTACCAAAAAGTGTCATTGATTTTTTCACAAAATCTGTAAAAAGGATTAAAGAAAGTCGCCTCAAAGATACCCAAAAGGTAATGTCTGGTGGCAGTTACATGGGGGTGCTCACTTTCCGGTAATGTGTTCAACTGTGTAGGTTTGGTTTGTGTACATCTCACATAGTTTCAAGGTTGCTAGGAAACACTAGGGTTTAGGATAGGAGAGTTATAACATTTTGGTGGGAATGAAGAAAGTAGATTTGGGGAAGGACATGAGAAAATGTGTCAGAGACAGATTCAATTTAATATAGACATGACAGCATGTCACTGCATGAACACCATAGAGATGAAAATTTTATCATTTTCCTTCAAAATTGTCAAAGGCAAAAACTAACATTTAAAGGTCATTTTATTATTCTCATAATTCCCCCAAATCTTAGATTGCAAAGAATGACTTCAATCCCAAGCCTCTTATTTTACACATTTTCTAATGGAAGCCCCATCAGGCCACCTAGTGGAGCATAACATGTTAAATTTGACCCTGTCATGACCTGGACATGGCCAGGAATCTTCTCTGGACATTGAGGCTGCAGGCCGGCTAACACAGCTTTGCCCTCATGTGGCCTGGACACCAGCACAATGATGTCTGCAGGCCAGGTGACAGGGCTGGGTTCCCAGGATGGTGTAGGTTGCGCAGACTTTGAGAGGGTGGGGCACTTCACGATGCTCACACGAAAGCTGCCGATGAACTCTGCGAAGTCACAGGTTAATCTGTGTGGCTCTTCATTAAGAAGTAAGGCTGGAGAAAATTAACAGGATTGAAATCAGGACTTCCTCCTAAGCATCAGACTTGATGAGAAAGGTGCAGGCACCTCAATGGGCAGGAAGCTGTGTTCAAAAGCCAGAGAGACCAAGAATCAGAGAAGGCAATAACCGAAAAGCAGTGGACAGGATGGCTGGATTCCTCTCAGGGAAACATCTGCTTTGCCAGATTTGTAGCTGTATATTTTTGTTCACTGGTGACCCCAGTCAGACTCTGGACTTGAAGGGGCCATGTTTTCAGGGAAGAGGTTGAATACTGGCTGATTTCTGACTTCACAAGTGACTTTCTGTTATTGAGATTTCTCTGTTTCTAGCACCGAGTGGATCTTCTTCAGCTGATGATTAACTCCCAGAATTCCAAAGAAATGGACGGCCACAAAGGTAACCAAGGAGGGTTTCAGAGGACCTGAGATGGGGAGCTCAAAGGCAGGGGTGGTTCTGAAGACAAGCAGGAAGTTTCCATGCAGATGAGAATTTCTGCCAAGTTGCAGAAAGACAGTTGTTCAAATTTAACAGGTAGCAAGAGGCATGTTCTAGATGCATGCAGGCACAATTTTGTAGAAGTCTTGGAGGAAATCATACACTATTTTGTGCCGAGATGTCCGCCTGTGGTCTGTGGATCACCTGCGTCAGGACCTCGATGGGGCCTCTCTCCAATGTCAGTTCTCAGGCCTCACCCAGACCCACTGATGCAGAGCCTCTGCCTGGAAACGTGCATCAGGCTTCCTCACATCAGGAGGCACATTGCCCCTGGGTTGGTGGCCTCTAGAATTTACAGCAGGAGAGTGTGAACATTTTGCAAGCAGGTGGAGGCAGGGGCAGGAAATAAGAGACTAGGTCAGAGAGACAATGTTTAGTAATTAATAATAGGCATGACTTGGAGCACTTGGTTAAAGTTGTGTTCACTAGCTTATTTCCTACAAAGTTTTATTTTCCCCTTTTTAATTAAAGGTAATTGTGGAGCATAACTGTGAGCCTGTGTAAATATTGTGTTCCTCCTCAAACTTTCACTGCAGAGTTTGATCACCCACAGGTGGTTTGTGACTGAAACCATCATTACTGTGACGGCTGCAAATGAACTTTCAAATTCGATCATTTCTTCTACATTTATGAGTCGATGTTCCATGGTCAGGGAGAGGTTCCCATTCTCCATCTTTTACCAACCATTTAATTTTATCACAAAGATCTCATAAATTAATAATTTACTGTCATACATTATTCTTTATTTTCATCCTCAAGTTCTTGCAAGGTGTGTCTACTGGAAACCCTTCCAAGTGGGCTTTCATGTCATTTTTTTTCTTTTTCTTTTTAAAATTATTTTATTTACAGTAACTTTCTTCTTTATGGCAACAATAGAAACTATACTGTTATAATTTCACAGCAAAATTGAGCAGAAGGCACCGGTATTTCCAGCACACTCCCTGCCCCCTCCCCACCCAGCCTCCCTCACTGTCAAACCCCTCCCAGGAGTTGGACATTTGTCACACTCAATGAACCTCCAGTAACACATTATTATCACCCAAAGTCCATACTTTACATTAGGGTTCACTCTTGGTGTATATTCTATGGGTTCTCAGAAATGTATAGTGATGTGTATCCCCCATTAGAGTATATAGACTATCTTGTTTCCTTTTCACATACCATTTTCTGAGCTCTTCTTGGTTTTCTGGTGGGTGACATTCCAGGTTTCTCTTCTATTTCCCCTTACCAAATCTGAAATCAACCATTTATCCAAGAAAACTAGGTTCCTTGTAGTGAGAAATGGTATTTAGAAACCAGAATCTGGGATGTAGGAGTGCTCATTGCTACTAGGATTTCTTGGCTTCTAGATCTTCTCAGTACACAAAGCTGAGAACATCAAATATATCTATACAGGACTGATAAACATACACATTTCGTTATCTACCCATAACCATTGTTGTAACATGCTGTCTCTCAACAACAGCAAAAAAGAATTGATGCATAGTTTACTTCTATGTCATAAATACTCTCTTCATGGTTAATTTTAAGCTACCGATGGTTTGACAACCATCTCACAAAATTCCTGAAAATTTAACAACTGGTTGTAGGGAATAAGGATGACTCCTGCACAGCACTAAAATATATCTATATCTTTGTCTACATCTACTTCTACTGTGCATCTGTTATTCTATCAATCAATCTATCTACATAGTCCAAAAGAACTTTTGGTGATGACTTGTCTATATCTGCTCTGTTCAATGCACTAATCACTAGACACGTGTAGCTATTGCTTACTTCACATATGGCTAGTGCTGCTGAAGAGATGAAACTTGTATTATATTTAACTTCTAGTCAATTGAATCAAAATTTAAATAGGCACATGGGGCTAGTGGCTAAAATACTGAAAGCAGAGCTCAGAGCTCTGAGCTTTGAGTATCGTGGGTTTTGTGTAACCCTATGAGGTGAAGAATTTTCTAGAGGAATTCATCCATAACAGTGTCCTAGAAGCCATCATTAGGAAATCAGAACTCTGTAGAACTTTTCACATGCGTTTGTTTTTAGTTGTGAGTTACATGGTGGGGGTAGGTGCCATGTTCATTTCAGTGCTTAACTATCTAAAGGTTCTAATATAGTCCCAATTAAATAGATTAGAAGCTGACCATGCTTAGATGTCTCAGGAGAAAATCAAAAGGGAGACTAACTTATCTTCACTGTTTGCTGTTTGCTGAGCATGACGTACAGCAATGAGTGGGGACATGTACTAACGAGGGTGACATTCAGGACGTGATTGAGTGAGCACTGCCAACTCTGCTCGCTGCACCCTGCTTTTCTATATTTCATGCTGGTCAATGCCCTTTTAATGATACGTTCTTTCTTCTGCTATTCTAAGCCATTTTGTAGGGTAGGATCAATCACCACTCTTCTAGCTTTTGTCCATGTCTGTAATTTCTAATATATCACGGAGATCATTCACTGAAAACCTGTGCCTCTGGTCTTCTGCTACCTGATGCCTCTCAAAGGTATAATAATCCATGTTTCCTAAAATAGAATGTGCACACAATTTACCCATACCAAGACTGTTCAGATTTTGATTCAATAATTCTATGGTGGGGCTGGATTTTCTGCATTTCACGTAACTTCCTATGAGCTACTGATAATGCTGGTCCCTGGACCACACGTTGAGTAGGAATAGTTATCTATAGCCCAGTATTGTTCTCTTAAGTATAAGGAAACGTGTACATGAAAGATCTATAACTTCTTACTATTAAGCCTTGTATTGCAAAACCTCTCAACAAAATCAACTATATTCCTGGGAGAGAATGCTATCCCATATCCTCAAGTACTTTCAGGATTCTCCAAGGGACACGCTGATCACACCATGTATATTAGACAGAAATGCTAGTTCATGAAATTGCCTATTCATATTGCGGGGAAGGGTGGCATAACCAACCACAGAAGGCAAATAGTATTAGCCTTGGGAAAAACTGAATCAAGGCCACTTTTGCCTTTTTTGGTTCTGAAAGACAGACACCAGAGTGCAGACCACTCCCAGTTGGACTGTGAATTGCGTTTCCATTTCTACCCCTAAGGATTTGGGAGTTCAGTTTTGGTTTCTCCTCATCTAATCTGTGATGTACATTCAATTGCTTTACCGAAATTTCTTTCTCTTATTTTAGCTCTGACTGATATGGAGGTTTTGGCCCAATCTATTATCTTTATTTTTGCTCTCTATGTGACAACTAGCAGCGTTCTTTCGTTCGTTATGTATTTATTGGCCACTCACCCTGATGTCCAGCAGAAACTGCAGGAGGAGATTGTTGCAACTTTCCCAAATAAGGTGAGAGGGTGATACCCATAGAGGGTGGGAGAAGGTGAGGGTGTAGCAAGAACGTCTCCTCCCCATTTCCTAGGAGAACTTTTGCGAAATGCAGAAGCATCAATTCTTACATCTGCACATTTAGGAAGGATTTATAGAGAAAAAAATAAATGGAGAAATTTAGGTAATATACATTATTCACAGAATATAAGATCTTTGAGAAAAAAAGCACTGATGCTAGTAGACAGTTACCTGTTACCAAAATAGTGCCAAATAAAAGTCACACACAAAGTATTAGTGGCACCTAACTTTATGCATTTATTGCTCAAGTGTCTAGATAGCTATCTCTGTTGATGTTTGCCTGACCTGCCTTCGCTTGGCTGCTGGCTGATCTAGACTGGCCCTGGCTAGGCCGGCTGGGCTGACTCAGCCTCACACCCATGCATCCATGCATCTTTCCCATTCCAGAAAACTAGCCTGGGTGTGTTCTTCTTGGGGCAATAACAGACAGCTAGAGCAAGAAGCCCAATCTCTGGCTGCCCTTCTAAACTCTGCTTGCATCCCATTGGCCAACATTCCATTGCTTCAAAGCAGGCCACATGGTCAACTCCAGAGTCAGAATGGAAGGACACCAGAACGTTAGGTGGCAAAGGGCACAAACACAGGAGGGGTCAAGAAATGGGGCCATTCATGCAGTTTACCACACTGGGTAATTTTGCTGAACAGAAGAGTCTTGGTATGTAGGAAAGAGCATCAGGTAGGATATAGAACACATGAATTTAAGTTTCCACAAGGTGATCACCTTCCTAAGTCATAGGTCCTTCAAATATAGGGTAAGAATACATTTTAGGGCCTACCTAAATTAGAGATTCTCTTTCCTCTGTGGTAAAGCCCATATTGGGATCCTTTCAATTGGAATAAGTTGGAAATGACATTATGAGACAGAGCCCAGCTAGAGCACTGTGTTCCCCCATTTTTATAATAATAATTACAGTCTTAACAACAGCACTATTACCTCACATTTGCCTCTTACTATGTATGTCTGCTTTAAATGTATTATACTTATAAATGAATTCAATCTTGCTAAAATTCTGTATTAGGATAGGCCAGGGTATGTTTCAGGAACAGATGAACCCTCACATCTCAGCGGCTTTACATAGGAAAGGTTTGCTTCTAACTCATATTTCTATACCCAACATGAATTGTAAGTGGAGGATGGGTGTGTGAGTGTCTGCTCCACATAGTTACTCAGGGATTCATGCTAAAGGGGCTCCACTTTCTTACAGCATCACTCTCTGGAATGTGAAGAGTTCATGGTGGCTGAGGAATAAAGACCTAGTGTGGTGCTTACTGCCTTTTCAAATGTTTTGACCCCAAAGTGACATATATCCCCTCAGTTCACAGTCCATTTGCAAGGTCATGTTCCATAACTTCAGGTTCACTTAAAAATGCGGGGACAACATGGATATTGGGTGACCAGTGAATATCTCTGCCACCACACCATGTGAAGGACAACTCCCATTATCTGCTAACAGCATAAGGAAAAGCTGAGCTTCAGAGGGATGAAATATCTTTCATACAGTCTACTCCCACTATGGTGAGGAACCCAAGCTATGGGCTGATGTCTGGCTCCCACGGCAAACACTTAACCTCTTCAATGTTGCTCATGAAATATAACACCAATTGGTAGCCACGTATGGCCCATGCTATTGTCAGATGTCTCTCTGCCCAAACCAGAATTCTTTGCGGTGTGAGGAGACTTGGACTCAGGGACCCGAGTGGCTTGTCTGAGATCCTCAGAACTTATGGTCAAACCCAGAAGTGACAAATGGGGCATTATTCCAGCAACAGAGGAAGGCGATGTGGGTGGGGTTTTGATCCGCTTCATGGCATTCTTGAGAGTCGACACTGTGTGCCTGGCAGCATCTCTTCACGCCCTTCATTTGTCATATTAGGTATAGCAAGGAACTAATTTCTCCCAAAGTTATTTATAGAGATTTTATGTAATAGAGTGTTTATATAATAGATTGTCCAAATTCTATATATATAGAATCACAGAGTTAGGTAGTAAGTAGGAATTTTCCACTACAAACTTTATATTGAATAGGGGATTTGCTCTTTTACGTGGTCTCTCTCCTTGTTACAGATGCAGGAGCTCCCTTGTGAAAGGAAACGGTGACCTCACCACATTTCACTTAACACTAATTGTCAAAGTTTGCGTCACTTTTTCCAAATGAGAAACAAAAACCATGACATGGTAACGGGAGGGGTGTCAGGGCCTCCTCAGGGAGTGTCCCAGTGTCTCCTGTTGTCCTGTCTACTCTGCACACCTAAGGGGCTGCTGAAAAATCAAAGGACATGATTGATACTAAAATGTGTGTGAGTGGGAAGGTCCTTTACCAAAATGAATTATTCCTTGGAGTTCCTAACGCTCCAGCAGTACTGCCTAGACTGAGTTGGGCGTTGACCCCAAATCTCAATTTCTCTAAATCTCTTTCTTCCCAGACACTGCCTACCTACGATGCCCTGGTGCAGATGGAGTACCTTGACATGGTGGTGAATGAATCTCTCAGGTTATTTCCAATTGTTGGTCGACTTGAGCGAGTCTGTAAGAAAGATGTGGAGATCAAAGGGGTGCTCATTCCCAAGGGGACAGTGGTGATGGTGCCCGTCTTTATTCTTCAGAAAGACCCAGAGCTCTGGCCAGAACCTGAGGAGTTCCGCCCTGAAAGGTACAGGGCCCCTGGAGAGGGAACCCACTTGGTCTGGGCTGGTTTGAGCATATTCTCACGTCTTTTGGCAGAGATGACAAACGTGTAGTTGTGTGATCATTTATTTGTACATCTTTTATTTTTAGGAGATTTTTTTATTACAAGAATGATCATTGTTCCCTTAGTTCTTATACTCCACATATGAATGAAATCATTTGGTACTTGTCTTTTTCAGCTTGGCTTATTTCACTGAGCATAATACCCTCTAGCTCCATCCATGTTGTTGCAAATGGTAGGATTTGTTTTCCTCTTATGGCTGAATAATATTCCATTGTGTATATGTACCACATCTTCTTTATCCATTCATCTACTGATGGACACTTAGGTTGCTTCCATTTCTTGGCTATTGTAAATAGTGCTGCGATAAACATAGGGGTGCATCTGTCTTTTTCAAACTGGGCTGCTGCATTCTTAGGGTAAATTCCTAGGAGTGGAATTCCTGGGTCAAATGGTATTTCTATTTTGAGTTTTTTGAGGAACCTCCATACTGCTTTCCACAATGGTTGAACTAATTTGCAGTCCCACCAGCAGTGTAGGAGGGTTCCCTTTTCTCCACATCCTCGCCAACATTTGTTGTTGTTTGTATTTTGGATGTTGGCCATCCTCACTGGTGTGAGGTGATATCTCATTGTGGTTTTAATCTGCATTTCTCTGATGATTAGCGGTGTGGAGCATCTTTTCATGTGCCTGTTGGCCATCTGAATTTCTTCTTTAGAGAAGTGTCTATTCATGTCCTCTGCCCGTTTCTTAAATGGATTATTGGGAAAAAAAACTGAAGGAACAAAACAGCAGGAGACTCACAGAACCCAAGAATGGACTAACAGTTACCAAAGAGAAAGGGACTGGGGAGGATGGGTGGGAAGGGAGGGGTAAGGGGGAAGAAGGGACATTACGATTAGCAGATGTAATGTTCAGGGGGCACGGGGAGGGCTGTACAACACAGGGAGGACAAATAGTGACTCTATGGCATCTCACTACGCTGATGGACAGTGACTGCTATGGGATTGAGGGGGGGAACCTGATGAAGGGGGTAGTGTAATCACCATAAAATTACTCATTTAATTGTAGATTAATGATATCAAAATAAATTTTTAAAAAAAGTAAAAAGGAACAGGTAAAAAAAATAATGTAGTATTATTCCATATTTAAATAAAATTTGTTCTATTGCCTTTCTGTCAATCCCCACAGGATTAATGCTCACTAAAAGCAGATCGTATTTCAGTTTTCAGTGATGATATATGCCATTTTTTCAAAAACATAAGTCATTATTTGAACTAAAATCTTCATGAAAAAACAAGTACTTTTTTTTCTTTTTGCATAAAAGAAAGACAGTGAAATGTTTAGCAAGTTACTGGCAATATAAAATGAGTTAACATCTTAATGGATTAATTCAATTAGGACCACCTATAAAATTAGAGATTATGCATATGAACATTAAAAATTTAACCAGTCATCTCTTTCGCTTAATAGCATTAAAGCAAAATCTGTGAGTCTAATAGTCTACATTGTATAGAAGACATCAAAATGTTTTACTCTTTGTCCAAATATTTTGTTATTAAAACTTTTGGTTAAAAAAAAAAAAGAATGATCATTGTTTATTACCAAAGTTTTACACACTTATGATGAGAAAAAGAAAATTATAGCTGTCTACAGTCTCAATACTGTAACACAGGTCTCATTAATAATGTGATCTTGTCCTTATGCACATTTACATATATATAATTATATATGTAAATTTATATATTAGATGGTATTATGTCTTATTTAACTTTTAACCTTACTTTATTAAACTATAAATAACATGCTATAAATGGGAGTGATTGTATGCATATTCATAATAGACTTCAGCACTGTCTAATTTTAGGTGTATACAATTTTTTCCTTTTGGTTTTTCTATGCTTTTCTCTTGAGCTCTCTGTATTTATTACCAATGTTCACATATTCCATATTTTGAAACACTGGTTGCCATTTTTTGTTTTTAAATTTTTTAATTGAGGTATAGATGATATACAATATTATATTGGTATAAAATATACAACATAGTGATTCAACAGTTATACATATTAAGTCCTCACTGCAACTACTGCAGTTACTATCTGTCAACATCAGAAGATGTTACAGAACCACTGACTATATTCTCCATGCTGCAGTTCCATTCCCACGGCCAACTTCTATTATCGTTGAGATTTTTGTGCCTCTTTATCCCCCTTATCCACCACACCCACCCACACCAACCCTTCCCACATGGTAACCACCAGTCACTTCTCAGTATCTGTGAATGTACTGCTGTTTTATTCATTTTGTTTT
Source organism: Smutsia gigantea (assembly GCA_032199065.1). Classification (NCBI taxonomy): domain Eukaryota; kingdom Metazoa; phylum Chordata; class Mammalia; order Pholidota; family Manidae; genus Smutsia; species Smutsia gigantea. The sequence continues at coordinate 12,178 of JAVSCE010007198.1, forward strand.
GTTTTTAGAGTCCACATATATGTGACATCATATGGTACTTGTCTTTCTACATATGGCTTATTTCACTTAGCATAATATCCTCTAAGTCCATCATTGTTATCCCAAATGGCAGGATTTCTTTCTTTTTTTTATAGCTGAATGATATTCCATGGTGTATAAGTACCACCTCTTCTTTATCCATTCATCTATTGTTGGACACTTCAGTTGCTTCCATATCTTGGTTATTGTAAATAATGCAGTGATAAACATAGGGGTGCACATATGTATATGACTCACATTTTGTTTTCTTCAGGTAAATTACTAGAAGTGGAATTACTGCATTGTACACTATTTCTATTTTTAGTTTGTTGAGGAACCTCCATACTGCTTTCCTTAGTGGCTACACCAGTTTACATTGCCACCAACGGTGTAGGAGTCTTCCCATTTCTCCACATCCTCACCAACACTTGTTATTTCTAGTCTTTTGGATAGTGAGCATTCTAACTGGTGTGAGTGATTTCATTGTGGTTTCGATTTGCATTTCCATGATGATTACTGATGTGGAGCATCTTCATGTGCCTGTTGGCCGTTTGTATTTTTTCTTTGTAAAAATGTCTGTTCAGGTCCCCTGCCCTTATTTTCATTGGGTTATTTGATTTTTTGGGTGTTGAGGCATATTAGTTCTTTATATATTTTGGATGTTAATCCCTTATCAAATAACTCATGTATGAATATATTCTCCCATACTGTAGGTTCCTTTTTATTCTGGTGATGGTGTCCTTTGCTGTACAGAAACTTTTTAGTTTGATGTAGTCCCACCTGTTCATTTTTGATATTGTTTCCCTTGCTCAGGGAGACATGTCCAGAAAAAAAAACTGCTCATGCTTATGTTCAGGAGATTTTGCCTATGTTTTCTTCTAAGAGTTTACAGTTCCATATCTTATATTTAGATCTTTTATCCATTTCACATTTACTTTTCTGTATGGAGTTAAGACAGTGATCTGGTTTCATTTTCCTGCATGTAGCTGTCCAATTTTCCCAGCACCATTTATTGAAGAGTCTGTCTTTTCCCCATTGTATATTCATGACTTCCTTGTCATATATTAACTGACCATTCATGCATGGGTTTCTTTCTGAGCTCTCTGTTCTGTTCCATTGATCTATGTTCTTGAACCAGTGCAAAACTGTTCTGATTACAGTAGCTTTGTAGTATAGCTTGAATTGAGGGAATGTAATACCTCCAGGTTCTTCTTCTTTCTCAATGTTGCTTTGGCTACTTGGGTTCTTTTGTGGTTCCATATGAATTTAAGATTATCCGCTCTAGTCCATTGAAAAATGCCACTGGTTTTTTTTTTAGGGATTGCATTGAATCATTAAATTGCTTTGTGCCAGATGACCATTTTGACAATATTAGTTCTTCCTATCCATGAACTTGGATAGATTTCCATCTACTTGTGTCTTCTTTAATTTCTCTCCTGTGTCTTACAGTTTCAAGGTACAGGTCTTTCACCTTCTGGGTTAGTTCTATTCCTAGGTGTCTTATTCCTTTTGGCAATTGTAAATAGAGTTGTTTCCAGGATTTGTCCTTCTGCTAGTTGGTTGTCTGTATATGGGAATCCAACATATTTATGTATATTAATTTTGTACCGTGAAACTGCTAAATCCAGTTAATAGTTCTAACAGTTTTTGGCGGAGTCCTTACAGTTTTCTATATATAGTATCAAGTCATCTGCAGATAGTGTCTGTTCTATGTCTTCCTTACCAATGTGGGTGCCTTTTGTATCGTTATCTTCTCTGATTGCCATAGTTAAGACCTCCAGTACTATTTTGAATGAAAGTGGTGAGAATAGGCATCCTTGTCTTGTTCCTGATCTTAGATGAAAAACTTACAGCTTTTCACCATTGAGTATGATGTTAGCTGTGGGCTTGTCGTATACGGTCCTTATTATGTTGAAATATGTCCCCTCTATACCCACTTTGTTGAGAGTTTTTATCATGACTGGATGTTGAATTTTGTCAGTGCATTTTCAGCAACTATTGAGATGATCAGATGGTTTTTATTCTTCCTTTTGTTAATGTGGTCTAATCACATTGAGTTATGAATATTGTACCATCCTTGCATCCTCGGAGTAAACCCCACTTGGTTGTGATGGATGATCCTTTTGATGTTTTTTGATTATGATTTTCTAATATGTTGTTGAGGATTCTTGCGTCTATGTTCGTTGGGGATATTGGTCTATAATTATCCTTTTTTTTTAGTGTGTTTGTCTGGTTTTGGTATTAGAGTGATGCTGGCCTCATAGAATGAGTTGGAAGTATTCCCTCCTTTCCTACATTTTGGAATACTTTAAGAAGGATTGGTATTAACTCTTCTTTAAATGTTTGGTAGAAGTCAACTGTGAATCCATCTAGTCCTGGAATTTAGTTACCTGGGAGTCTTTTGATTGCCAATTTAATTTTGTTACTGTTAATTGGTCTGTTCAGACCTTCTGTTTCTTCCTGGGTCAGTCTTGGAAGGTTGTACTTTCCTAGGAATTTATCTTTATCTTCTAGGTTGTCCAATTTATTGGCCCAATATTTTTTATAGGATCCTCTAATAATTCTTTGAATGTCTGTGGTATCAGTTGTAACATCTTTTTCATTACTGATTGTGCTTATTTGTGTCCTCTCCCTTTTTTTCGTGAAAACTCTGGCTAGGGTCTCTCTGTTTTCTTTTGCTTCTCTAAGAACCAGCTCTCGGTTTCATTGAGTTTTTCCATTGTGTTTTTCTTCTCTATTTTATTTATTTCTACTCTGATCTTTATTTATTTATTTTTTAATATAATTTATTTTATTATCATTAATTTACAATTACATGTGTAATATTACGATTATTAAACTACCCCTTCATCAGGTCCCCCCCACCAACCCCATTACAGTCACTGTACATCAGCGTAGTGAGATGCTATAGAATCACTACTTGTCTTCTCTGAGTTGTACTGCCCTCCCCGTGCCCCCCCAACATTACATCTGCTAATCGTAATGCCCCTTTTTCCCTCTTATCCCTCCCTTCCCGCCCATTTTCCCCAGTCCCTTTCCCTTTGGTAACTATTAGTCCGTTCTTGGGTTCTGTGAGTCTGCTGCTGTTTTGTTCCTTCAGTTTTTTTCTTTGTTCTTATACTCCACATATGAGTGAAATCATTTGATACTTGTCTTTTTCGGCTTGGCTTATTTCACTGAGCATAATACCCTCTAGCTCCATCCATGTTGTTGCAAATGGTAGGATTTGTTTTCTTCTTATGGCTGAATAATATTCCATTGTGTATATGTACCACATCTTCTTTATCCATTCATCTACTGATGGACACTTAGGTTGCTTCCATTTCTTGGCTATTGTAAATAGTGCTGCAATAAACATAGGGGTGCATCTGTCCTTTTCAAATTGGGCTGCTGCATTCTTAGGGTAAATTCCTAGGAGTGGAATACTTGGGTCAAATGGTATTTCTATTTTGAGTTTTTTGAGGAACCTCCATACTGCTTTCCACAATGGTTGAACTAATTTGCAGTCCCACCAGCAGTGTAGGAGGGTTCCCTTTTCTCCACATCCCCGCCAACATTTGTTGTTGTTTGTGATTTGGATGTTGGCCATCCTCACTGGTGTGAGGTGGTATCACATTGTGGTTTTAATCTGCATTTCTCTGATGATTAGTGATGTGGAGCATCTTTTCATGTGCCTGTTGGCCATCTGAATTTCTTCTTTGGAGCAGTGTCTATTCATGTCCTCTGCCCATTTCTTAATTGGATTATTTGCTTTCTGTTTGTTAAGGTGCATGAGTTCTTTATATATTTTGGATGTCAACCCTTTATCAGATACGTTTTTTATGAATATATTCTCCCATACTGTAGGCTGTCTTTTTGTTCTACTGATGGTGTCCTTTGCTGTACAGAAGCTTTTCAGCTTGATATAGTCCCACTTGTTCATTTTTGCTTTTGTTTCCCTTGCCCGGGGAGATATGTTCATGAAGAAGTTGCTCATGTTTATGTCCAGGAGATTTTTGCCTATGTTTTTTTCTAAGAGTTTTATGGTTTCATGTCTTACATTCAAGTCTTTGATCCACCTTGAGTTTACCTTTGTGTATGGGGCTAGACAGTAGTCCAGTTTCATTCTCTTACATGTAGCTGTCCAGTTTTTCCAACGCCAGCTGCTGAAGAGGCTGTCATCTCCCCAATGTATATCCAAGGCACTTTTATCAAATATTATTTGACTGTATATATTTGGGTTAATGTTTGGATTTTCTATTCTGTTCCACTGGCCTGTGGGTCTGTTTTTGTGCCAATATCAAATTGTCTTGATTACTGTGGCTTTGTAGTAGAGCTTGAAGTCAGGGAGTGTAATTCCCCCTCTTTTATTCCTCCTTCTCAGGATTGATTTGGCTATTCGGGGTTCTGTTCTGATCTTATTATGTCCCTCCTACTAACTTTGGTTTTCATTTGTTGTTCTTTTTCTAGTTTCCTTAATTGTGAGCTTAGACTATTTATTTGGGATTGTTCCTCTTTCTTGAGGTTGGCCTATATTGCTATGTACTTCCTTCTTAGAACTGCTTTTGCAGCATCCACATATTTTGAACTGTGGTATTTTGTTTCCATTTGTCTCCATGTATTGCTTGATTTCTTCTTTGATTTGTTCTTTGATTCATTGATCATTTAGCCTCTTGTCTTTGTGGTTTCTTTTTGTTTTCTTTGATTAATTGATTTCTAGTTTCATACTATTATGATCTGAAAAAATGTTTCATACATTTTCAATATCTTTGAATTTATTGAGACTGTTTTTGTGTCCTGATATGTGATCTATTCTGGACAACATTCCATGTGCACTTGAGAAAAATGTGTATGCTGCTGCTTTGCAGTGGAAAGGTCTGTATATGTCTGTTAAGTCCGTCTGATCTAATGTGTTGTTCAACGTCTCTGTTTCCTTATTTATTTTCTGTCTGGATGTTCTGTTCAGTGATGTAAATGGGGTGTTAAGGTCTCTTAATATGATTGTGTGGCTGTCAATTTCCCCCTTTTACGTCTGTTCATATTTGTGTCATATATTTAGGTGCTCCTATGTTGACTGTATAGATATTTACAATTATTATATCCTCTTGTTGGACTGATCATTTTATATCTGTCTCTTGTTACTTTCTTTGTTTTGAAGCCTATTTTGTCTCATAAAAGTACTGCTACTCCTGCCTTTTTTCCTTTATTTGCATGAAATATCTTTTTTTTCCATCCCCTCACTTTCAGTCTGTGTTTATCTTTAGGTCTGAAATGAATGTCTTGTAGGCACATGTAGATGGGTCTTTTTTCTTTATCTGTTGTGCTATCCTATGTCTTTTGATTGCTGTATTTAGTCCACTTATATTTAAGGCAATTATTGATAGATATATACATGTTGCCATTTTATTAATTGTTTTCAGGCTGGTTTTGTAGTTTCTGTTCTGTTCTTCCTCGCTTATCTCATCTCTTATTATTTGATGTTTTTTGATACTGTTAGGCCTGGGTTTCTTTTTTTTTAATTTTTGTGTATCCATTATATGGTTCATAGACTGTTTCCTAAATATATAACAGTTTATATTAAGTTGATGGTCACTCTATTTCTAACACAATCTGTAAGTACTCCTTTTTTATTCTTTGTCCTCCATAGTTTATGTGTAAGATGTCATAATCTACATCTCTTGTGTATCCCATGACTGATTTTATATATAGTTGATTTTACTACTTTTGTGTTTTTAACTTCATACTTGCTCAGTAAGTAACTGGCCTACTACTTTCACTGTAGGTTTGTTTTCATGGATGAAAACTATTTAGGCTTAAGAACATTTCCAGCAACAGAAGTCCCTTTACATGTCCTGTAAGGCCAGTTTAGGGTGGTGAGTTCGTTTAACCTTAGTTTACCTGGGAAACTTTTAATCTCCCTTTCAATTCTGAATGGAAACCTTGCAGGGTGGAGGATTCTTGGTTGTAGGTTCTTCCTTTCAATACATTAAATATTTCATGCCACTCCTTTCTGGCCTGTAAAGTTTCTGCTGAGGAATCTGCTGATAGCCTTAGGGAGTTTCCCTCATAGGTAACTATCCACCTCTCTCTTGCTGCACTTAAGATTATCTCCTCTTTAATCTTTGTCACCTTAATTACTATATGTCCTGGTGTTGTCTCCCTGGGGTTCCTTTTGTTAGGGGCCCTCTATGCTTCCAGGACCTGGGTGTCTATTTCCTTTCCCAGATTGGGGAAGTTTTTAGCTATTATTTCTTCAAAGAGAATTTTTACCCCTTTTTCTTCTCCTTCTTCTGGGACCCCTGTTATGTGAATATTGTTTCATTTGGGGTTGATGCACAGCTCTCTAAGCATCCTCTCATGTTTAGAAATTCTTTTTTATCTATGTTTTCAGCTTTGGTGTTTTCCCATTCTCTAATTTCCAACTCATTGATTCTCTCCTCTACTTCCAGCAGTCTGCTGTTTCTTCCCTCTATTGTGTTTTTCATTTCAGTTATTGAATTCTTCAACTCTGAGTGGCTGTTTTTCAAGTCTGTCTCTCTGATGAAGTTCTCACTGAGATCATCAATTCTTTTCCACAAGTCAGTGAGCATCTTTATGACTGTTTCTATGATATCTTCATTAGTAAGATTAGTAATCTCTGTTTCATTTGTCCTCCTTTCTGGTGTCCTATCCTGTTCTTTTGTTTGGAAAACATTCCTCTGCCTCTTCATTTCCTCTGGGTTGCTGTATATCTTCCTTTGTATTAGATGGATCACCTCTGCCTCCTGGTCCAGAGAGAAATGGCATCCTGTGGTGCGGAGAATCTCAGGACTCCTTGCTCCCCAGGGCCTGGTTTAACTTGGCAGTGGAGCCACAGTTCCTGTTCGTAGGCTGTGGGTGGGAAAAACTTTCAGCCTGCATGCTGGCCGTGGTTGGTCTCTGTCAGCGAAGGCTGACAGATCCCCTCAGGGTGCCCCACTGTATGGAGTGCAGTGTTTCTGCAGGGATCGCTGTGAGCAGGGCCTCCATATGCATGCCCGGCGGCAAGTGGCAACCACTGCTGGGTGAGTGGTGCGGGCACAGCAGGTGCACGGGGAGTGAGACACCGGGCAGAGCCCCAAGGGAGATGGATCCTGCACTCGGAGCTGGATCCCACAGGAGTCTCACCATTGGTCTGGGAGAAGTCCGGGAAAGCTTGGAAAATCTCAGTCTTCCTGCCAGATAGTAAATACTGATGGCTGCTGTGTGGAGCATGCCGCCAAGGCGGGTGGGCATGTGCATATGGAAGTGTTTCAGGGCTGAGCCATCAGCAAGGGATATGGAGCATTTGGCTGTGGGTCCTGCAAGAGCCCAAGGAGTTCCGCTGGAGAAGGGCTGGGAGAGTGTTATCCACCTGTCCTTCTCCCCTGGAGAGACTCCTGTCAACTCCTGCCCTTCTGACACCCTTCCCACTACTGGTAAATCTTTCGAAGTTCCTCCTGTGTGTTGGGTCTCAGCAGGACCTGTGGAGCATGAGGAGTCTCAACCTCCCAAATGGCCCCTACTCTCCCTGGAGTCCAGCCCTGTTAATCACCAAAGGGGAGTGCAATGTGCACTCGTGTTGTCAGAAAAGATCTCCAGGAACATGTGTGCAGGGTTCCTGAGCACTTATACCCTCCCCACTGTATTCCCCTCCTCCCACTTAAAAAAAATTTATTTTGGTATCATTAATCTGCAGTTACTATATATGCAATATTATGATTATTAAACAACCCCACTTCATCAGGTCCCCCCCACCAACCCCATTACAGTCACACTCCATCAGCGTAGTGAGATGCTGCAGAATCACTACTTGTCTTCTCTGAGTTGTACAGCCCTCGCTGCACCCCGCAACATTACGTCTGCTAATCGTAATGCCCCTTTTCACCCCTGTCCCTCCCTTCCTGCCCATCCTTCCCAGTCCCTTTCCCTTTGGTAACTATTAGTCCATTCTTGGGTTCTGTGAGTCTGATGCTGTTTTCTTTCTTTCCTTTTTTTCTTTGCTCTTATGCTCCTCATATGAATGAAATCATTTGATACTTGTCTTTTTCGGCTTGGCTTATTTCACTGACCATAATACCTTCTAGCTCCGTCCATGTTGTTGCAAATGGTAGGATTTGTTTTCTTCTTATGGCTGAATAATATTCCATTGTGTATATGTACCACTTCTTCTTTATCCATTCATCTATTAATGAACACTTAGGTTGCTTCCACTTCTTGGCTATTGTAAATAGTGCTGTGATAAACATAGGGGTGCATCTGTCTTTTTGAAACTGGGCTGCTGCGTTCTTAGGGTAAATTCCTAGGAGTGGAATTCCTGGGTCAAATGGTATTTCTATTTTGAGTTTTTTTGAGGAACCTCCATAGTGCTTTCCACAATGGTTGAATTAATTTGCAGTCCCACCAGCAGTGTGGGAGGGTTCCCTTTTCTCCACATCCTCGCCAACATTTGTTGTTGTTTGTATTTTGGATGTTGGCCATCCTTATTGGTGTGAGGTGATATCTCATTGTGGTTTTAATTTGCTTTTCTCTGATTATTAGTGATGTGGAGCATCTTTTCATGTGCCTGTTGGCCATCGGAATTTCTTTGGAGAAGTGTCTGTTCATATCCTCTGCCCATTTCTTAATTGGATTATTTTCTTTTTTTTTGTTGAGGTGCATGGATGTCAACCTCTTATCGGATACGTCATTTGTGAATATATTCTCCCTTACTGTAGGATGTCTTTTTGTTCTAATGATGGTGTCTTTTGCTGTACAGAAGCTTTTCAGTTTGATATAGTCCCACTTGTTCATTTTTGCTTTTGTTTCCCTTGCCTGGGGTGATATGTTCATGAAGAAGTCACTCATGATTATGTCCAAGAGATTTTTGCCTATGTTTTCCTCTAATAGTTTTATGGTTTCATGACTTACATTCAGGTCTTTGATCCATTTTGAGTTTACTTTTGTGTATGGGGTTAGACAGTAGTCCCGTTTCATTCTCATACATGTAGCTGTCCACTTTGCCAACACCAGCTGCTAAAGAGGCTGTCATCTCTCCATTGTATGTCCAAGGCTCCTTTATCATATATTAATTGTCCATAAATGTTTGGGTTAATGTTTGGATTTTCTATTCTGTTCCACTGGTCTGTGGGTCTGTTTTTGTGCCAATACCAAATTGTCTTGATTACTGTGGCTTTGTAGTAGAGCTTGAAGTCAGGGAGCGTAATTCCCCGTTTTATTCCTCCTTCTCAGGATTGCTTTGGCTATTCGTGGTCTTTTGTGGTTCTGCATGAATTTTAGAATTATTTGTTCCAGTTCATTGAAGAAAGGTGTTGGTAGTTTGATAGGGATTGCATTGAATACTTAGATTGCTTTAGGTAGTATAGCCATTTTGACAATATTTTTTCTTCCTTGCCAAGAGTATGGGATGAGTTTCCATTTGTTAGTGTCCTCTTTAATTTCTCTTAGGAGTGTCTTGTAGTTTTCAGAGTACAGGTCTTTCAGTTCCTTCGTTAGGTTTTTTCCTAGGTATTTTATTCTTTTTGATTCAATTGTGAATTGAATTGTTTTTCTGATTTCTCTTTCTGTTAGTTCATCGTTCGTGTATAGGAAAGCAACAGATTTCTGTGTGTTAATTTTGTATCCCACAACTTTGCTGAATTCAGATATTAGTTCTAGTAGTTTTGGAGTGGAGTCTTTAGGGTTTTTTAGGTACAATATCATGCAATCTGCAAATAGTGACAATTTGACTTCTTCTTTACCAATCTGGATGCCTTGTATGGCTTTGTTTTGTCTGATTGCCGTGGCTAGGACCTCCAGTACTATGTTGAATAACAGTGGCGAGAGTGGGCATCTCTGTCTTTTTCCCTATCGTATACGAAAAGCTTTTAGCTTTTCGCTGTTAAGTATGATGTGAGCTGTGGGTTTGTCATATATGGCCTTTATGATGTTGAGGTACTTGCCCTCTATACCCAGTTTGTTGAGAGTTTTAATCATGAATGGATGTTGAATTTTGTCAAACGCTTTTTCAGCATCTATGGAGATGATCATGTGGTTTTTGTTCTTTTTGTTGATGTGGTGGATGATGTTGATGGATTTTCGAATGTTGTACCATCCTTGCATCCCTGGGATGAATCCCACTTGATCATGGTATATGATCCTCTTGATGTATTTTTGAATTCGGTTTGCTAATATTTTGTTGAGTATTTTTGTATCCACGTTCATCAGGGATATTGGTCTGTAGTTTTCTTTTTTGGTGAGGTCTTTGCCCGGTTTTGGTATTAGAGAGATGCTGGCTTCATAGAATGAGTTTGGAAGTATTCCCTTCTTTTGCATTTCTTTGAAAAATTTAAGGAGAATGGGTGTTATTTCCTCTCTATATGTCTGGTAGAATTCAGAGGTGAATCTGTGTGGTCCCGGGGTTTTGTTCTTGGGTAGTTTTTTGATTACCACTGCAATTTCGTTGCTGGTGATTGGTCTGTTTAGTTTTTCTTTTTCTTTTTGGTCAGTTTAGGAAGGTTGTATTTTTCTAAGAAGTTGTCCATTTCTTCTATGTTTTCCAGCTTGTTAGCATATAGATTCTCATAATATTCTCTCATAATTCCTTGTATTTCTGTGGGATCCATCATGATTTTTCCTTTCTCATTTCTTATTCTGTTTATGTGTGTAGATTCTCATTTTCTCTTAATGAGTCTGGCTAGGGGTTTATCTATTTTGTTTATTTTTTCAAAGAACCAGCTCTTGGTTTCATTGATTTTTTCTATTGTTTTATCCTTCTCAATTTTATTTATTTCTTCTCTGATCTTTATTATGTCCCTCCTTCTGGTGACTTTGGGCCTCATTTGTTCTACTTTTTCCAATTTCAGTAATTGTGTCTTTAGACTATTCATTTGGAAATGTTCTTCTTTCTTTAGGTAGGCCTGGATTGCAATATACTTTCCTCTTAGAACTGCCTTTGTTGTGTCCCACAGAAATTGTGGCTTTGTGTTGTTGTCATTTGTCTCCATATACTCTTTGATTTCTGTTTTGATTTGGTCATTAACCCACTGATTAATTAGGAGAATGTTGTTAAGTCTCCATGTGTTTGTGAGCCTTTTTGTTTTCTTTCTAAAATTTAATTCTACTTTAATACCTTTATGATTTGAGAAGTTGGTTGGTAGAATTTCAATATTTTCGACTTTACTGAGGTTGTTTTTGTGGCCTAGTATGTGGTCTATTCTGGAAAATGTTCCACATGCACTTGAGAAGAATGTGTATCCTGTTGCTTTTGGGTGTAGAGTTCTGTAGATGTCTGTTAGGTCCATCTGTTCTAGTGTGTTGTTCACTGCCTCTGTGTCTTTACTTATTTTCTGTCTGGTTGATCTGTCCTTTGGAGTGAGTGGCGTGTTGAAGTCACCTAAAATGAATGCATTGCTGTCTATTTCCTCCTTTAATTCTGTTAGTATTTGTTTCACATATGCCGGTGCTCCTTTGTTGGGTGCATATATATTTATAATGGTTATATCTTCTTGTTGGATTGACCCCTTTATCATTATGTAATGTCCTTCTTTATCTCTTGCTACTTTCTTCATTTTGAAGTCTATTTTGTCTGATACAAGTACTGCAACACCTGCTTTTTTCTCCTTGTTGTTTGCATGAAATATCTTTTTCCATCCCTTCACTTTTAGTGTGGGGATATCTTTGCATTTGAGGTGAGTTTCCTGTAAGCAGCATATAGATGGGTCTTGCTTTTTAATCCATTCTGTTACTCTGTGTCTTTTGATTGGTGCATTCAGTCCATTTACATTTCACGTGGTTATTGATAGATATGTACTTATTGCCATTGCTGGCTTTAGATTCATGGTTACCAAATGTTCAGGGGTTGCTTCTTAACTATCTAACAATCTAAGTTAACTTTCTTGTTAAGTTATTGTAAACACAGTCTGATGTTTTTTTATTTCTCTCCCATCTTATTCTTCCTCCTCCATTCTTTGTATACTAGGTGTTTTTTTCTCTGCCTTTAGTTACTATTTCAATGGTCTTCTTTCTTTGCTATGATTTTATTTTCTCTGGTGACATCTTTTTAGTCTTAGGAGTGCTTCCCTCTAGAGTAGTTCCTTTAAGATGTCCTGCAGAGGTGGTTTATGGGAGGCAAATTCTCTCAGCTTTTGCTTGTTTGGACATTGTTTAATCTCTCCATCATATTTAAATGATAGTCATGCTGGATGCAGTGTTCTTGGTTCGAGGCCCTTCTGTTTCATTGCGTTAAATGTATCATGCCATTGTCTTATAACTTGTAATGTTTCTGTTGAGAAGTCTCCTGTTAGTCTGATGGGTTTTCCTTTGAAGGTGATCTTTTGTCTTTCTCTAGCTGCCTTTAATACTCTGTCTTTATCTTTGATCTTTGCCATTTTAATTATTGTGTGTCTTGGTGTTGTCTTCTTTGGGTCTCTTGTGGTAAGAGATCTGTGGGCTTCCATGGACTGCGAGACTATTTCCTTCCTCAGCATTGGGAAGTTTTCAGCAATTATTTCTTCAAAGACACTTTCTATCCCTTTTTCTCTCTCTTCTTCCTCTGGTACTCCTATAATGTGAATATTGTTCCGTTTGGATTGGTCACACAGTTCTCTTAATATTCTTTCATTCCTAGCGATCCTTTAATCTCTCTCTGCCTCAGCTGCTCTGTGTTCCTGTTCTCTGATTTCTATTGCATTAACAGTCTCTTGCATCTTGTCCAGTCTGCTGCTTAGCCCGTCGATGGCTTGTCTCATTTCTGCATTGTCTTTCCTGAATTCCCTCACTACCTCCCTCAGCTCTTGCATATTTCTCTGTAGATCTATGAGCATGGTTATGACTTTTATTCTGAGTTCTTTTTCAGGAAGATTCTGCATTTCCATTCCTTCAGGTTCCCTCTCAGGAGTTGTCTGGGTCTGGTTGATTTTTGTCTGTACCATATTCCTCTGTCTTTTCATGTTGATAGGAGTGGTCTCTGGTAGGTGCCTCGTTATGTCAGCTGGGCTCTTTAAGACTTAAAAAAAACGAAAACAAAAACAAAAACAAAAAAGCAAAGAAAAGGAAGGAAGAGAAAGAAAAGAGAAAAAGAAGAAAGAAAGAAAAGAAAGAAAAAAGAAAGGGAAAAAGAAAAAAAAACACCCACCTGGAGTGGATTCTGTGAGGATGCTGTAGGTGTCGCTGTTGCTCCACTATTCCACAGCTGTGGCCGCTCCGCTCTTTGTAGCTCTGGCCGGGGCGGGAACGAATGGGAGGCTGTTGTTCTCTGTACCAAGTTTTAGTGTGGCTGCTACCTTTTCTCAGAACCAGCCAAGGGGTCTGAAGTTCCTCAGGACTCCCAGCCCGCTGGGCTGAGCATGCCGGGGCGATGGTGTTCCCTCGCTGGGCCCCCTGCCTCTCGAAGACCGCTACAAACAGGGCACGCTTTTCTTTTGTCCCGGGGCTCCCCCTGCATGGATCCGGCATGTTCCTGGATCAAAACCTGCACCTTCGGCCTCTCTAATGTCTGATGCACCGCACGATGTGTGTCAGCGCTCCCGGCGCAGACCACTGGGGCTGGTTATTTCGCGGGCCTGCTCTTCCACTCCCTCCTGGCTCTGGATCCTCTCCTCCCGCCGATGCGCCGGGATGGGGGAGTGCTCGGGTCCCATGTGGTCGTGGCTCCGTATCTTACCCACCTCGTGGGGTGCCAAGTCCTCTCCAGTGTAGCTGCATGCTGTGTGCTTTCCTGTGTATTCTGGTCTCTCTTTTAGGAATACTTGTATTTGCTGTATTTTCGTAGATAAATATAGTGTTGGGAGGAGATTTCTGCCGCCCTGCTCATGCCGCCATCTTCCCCGTATTTTATTCTTTTTGATGTAATTGTAAATGGTGTTGTTTTCCTGATTTCTCTTTCTTCTAGTTCTTTGTTAGTATATAGGTATTCAACAGATTTTGGTGTATTAAATTTGTATCCTGCTACTTTCCTGAATTCATTTATTAGTTCTGGCAGTTTTTTGGTGCAGTCTTTATGGTTTTCTGTGTATAATGTTGTGTCATCTGCAAATAGTGAAATTTAACTTTTTCCTTACCAATTTGGATGTCTTTTATCTCTGTGCTGTCTGATGGCTGTGGCAAGACCTCCAGGACTGTGCTCAATAAAAGTGGGGAGAGTGGGCATTCTTGTCTTTTTCTGATCTTCGAGGAAAAGCTTTCAGTTTTTCCCTATTAATTATAATGTTGGCTGTGGGTTTGTCATATGTGGCCTTTATTATGTTGAGGTACATTCCCTCTATACTCACTTTGTTGAGAGTTTTTATCAGGAATGGGTGTTGAATTTTGTCAGTGTATTTTCAGCAACTATTGAGATGATCAGATGGTTTTTATCCTTCCTTTTTTAATGTGGTGTATCACATTGATTGATTTATGAATGTTATACCATACCTGCATCCCTGGAATAAACCCCACATGTTCGTGATGGATGATCCTTTTAATGTGTTTTGAATTTCATCTGCTAATATTTTGTTGAGGATTTTTGGTTTTATGTTCATCAGAAATATTGTTGTATAATTTTCTTGTTTTGTGGTGTCTTTGCTAGTTTTGGTATTGGAGTGATGCTGGCCTCATAGAATGGGTCTGGAAGTATTTCCTCCTCTTCTACTTCTTGGGATGCCTTAAGAAGGATGTGTACTAGCTCTTCAAATGTCTGGTAGAATTCAGCGGAGAAACAGTCTGTACCTGGAGGGTTGTTTTGGGGGAGTTTTTTATTACCAATTTTATTTCATTGGTGGTAATTGGTCTGGTGAGATTTTCTCTTTCTTCCTGGATCAGTCTTGGAAGGCTGTATTTTTCTAGGAAGTTGTGCATTTCTTCTATGTTGCCGAATTTATTGGCATATAATTTTTCATAGTATGCTCTAATAATTCTTTGTACTTCTGCAGTATCTGTGTGATTATTCCTTCTTCATTCCTGATTCTGTTTATGTGTGTACACTCTCTTTTTTTCTTGATAAGTTCTCCTGGTTTCATTGGTTCTTTCTATTGTTTTATTCTTCTCTATTTTATTTATTTCTGTTCTGATCGTTATTATGTCTCTCCTTTTGTTGACTTTGGGTTTCATTTTTTCTGCTGTCTCTAGTTTCTTTCATTGTGATTTTAGACTGTTTATTTGTGATTGTTCTTGTTTCTTGAGGTAAGCCTGTATTGGTATGTACTTTCCTTTTAGAACTGCCTTCTCTGTATCCTACAGGTTTTAGGCTGTTGAGTTGTTGTTTTCATTTGTCTCCATATATCACTTGATCTCAGTTTTAATTTGGTCACTGATCCATTGATTATTTAGAACAATAATCCTCCATGTGCTTGTAGGCGTTTTTTTTTTTTTGTTGTTGTTTAATTTATTTCTAGATTCATACCATTGTGGCCTTAGAAGCTGCTTGATACAATTTCTATCTTTTTAAATTTATTGAGGCTCTTCTTGTAGCTTTGTATGTGAACTATTCCAGAGAATGTTCCATGTACACTTGAGAAAAATGTGTATCCTGCTGCTTTTGGATGGAGTGTTCTGTAGATATCTTTTAAGTCCATTTGATCTAATGTATTGTTTAGTGCCTCTGCTTCCTTATTTATTTTCTGTCTGGCTGATAGGTCTATTGATGTGAGTGGTGTGTTAAAGTGTCGTAAAATGAATGTGTTGCAATCTATTTCCTCCTTTAATTCTGTTACCATTTGTTTTATGCATTAAAGTGTTATGTTGAGTGCCTAGATATTTATAATGGTTATATCCTTTTGTTGGACTGGCCCCTTTATCATTATGTAATGTCCACCTCTGTCTCTTGTTACTTCCTTTGTTTTGAAATTCATTTTGTCTGATATAAGTACTGCCACTCCTGCTTTTTTCTCCCTATTATTTGCCTGAAATACCTTTTTCCACCCATTCACTTTTAGTCTGTGTATGTCTTTGGGTCTGAAATGAGTATCTTGTAGGCAGCATACAGATGAGCCTTGTTTCCTTGTCCATTCTGCCACTCTGTGTATTTTCATTGGTACATTCAGCCATTTACATTTACTGTGATTGTTGATAGATATGTACTTATTACCATTTTATTGTTTTCTGCTGTTTTTTATATCTCCTCTGTTCCTTTCTTCCTCTCTTATACTCATCTCTTGTTATTGGTGGTTTTCTTTAATGTTGTAATTAGACTTCTCTCTCTTCATAAATTTTATTTGTTTTCATGTGTGTATGTATTGTAAGCTTTAGTGTTGTGGTTACCAAAGTTTCAAGGAGAGCTTCTTTACTATATAATTGTCTATCTTAAATTGCTGATTACTCTATTTCAAACACAATCTAAAGGTACTCTTTTTCCTTCTTCTTCTTCCTCCTCTCATTTTCCATATTACATGTCGTACTCTGCACTTTTTGTGTATCCCTTGACTGATTTTGCATAGAGTTGATTTTGCTTCTTTTGTTTTGTTTTAATTTCATACTGTATTGGCAATTAGTTGGACTACTACCTTTACTGTGGGGTTGTCAGTGGTGAAAGCTATTTAGCCTTAGGGTCTTTTCCACCTACAGCAATCCCTTTAACATATGTGTAAGACTGACTTAGTGGTGGTGAATTCCTTCAGCTCTTGTTTACTGGAAATTGCTTAATCCCTGACTCAAATTTAAATGATAATCTTGCTGGGTACAGGATTCTTGGTTGGAGGTCCTTCTGTATGTTAAATATATCATGCCACTCCCTTCTGGCCTAAAGAGTTTCTGTTGAGAAGTCTGCTGGTAACCTGATGGGATTTCCTTTATAATTAATTTTTTTTCTCTCTCTCTTGCTGTTTCACCAGTCACTACTTATCCTTGATCTTTGCCATTTTAATTATTATATGCCTTTGTGTTGTCTTGTGGAGGTTCCTCCTGTTAGGGGATCTGTGAACTTCGATGAACTGAGTGTCTGTTTCCTTCCCCAGTTTGGGGAAATTTTCAACAATTATTTCCTCAAAGAGACTTTCTATCCCTTTGTATTTTTCTTCCCCTTCTGATACCCTTATTATGAAAATATCATTTTATTTGGATTGGTCACATAACTCTCTTATTCTTTCTTTCCTAGAGATCCTTTTTTCTCTCTATTCTGCAGATTCTTTGTTTTCCTGCTCTCCAATTTCTATTTCACTTACCATCTCCTCTACACAATCTAATCTACTTTTAAATTCCTCCTTTGTATGTTTCATTTCAGATACTGTGTTATTCAGTTCAAGTGGCTCTTTTTCAGGTTTTCTATCTCTTTGTTGATGTCCTCCCTGAGATCTTGAAAACTTTTATGTATATCTGTGAGCTTGTTTATGACTTCTATTTTGAAATCTTCATCAAGGAGATTGGTGATCTGTGTTTCATTTTTCCCCCTTTCTGTGGTTCTGTTGTAGTTTTGATTAGATCAAATTCCTCTGCCTGCTCATTTTGTCAGGGATTCTGGGTTTCCTCCTTTGTATTAGATGTCTCAGCTATGCTTTCTTGTCCAAAGAGTAATAGCTTTATGGAGAAGGTGTGCTATGTTGCCCAGAAGCACAAGATTCTTCACTGTCTAGTGCCTGGCTCTCTCTTGCTGGGGTCCCAGTTGTTGGTGTGCTGTAGGTAGGGTCCCTTTCTGTCTGGCTTCTGTAGTGGTCTAAGTCTGGGTGGGAAGTTCGTTTGAGCAGCTGCCTTTGTGATCAGCTCAGGAATCTCTGTTGAGCTCACTGTAGGCAGCGCTGCCCTCTGCCTGGCCTGCAGCAAAGGTGGAGCTACAGGGTTAATGGGATGGATGGACCAATGTGCTGCACAGTGCTGGGTTTGGACACCTGGGGGGAAGGAGCTCTTGGGGCTGGCTCCTCCAGGCACCTCTCTGGTTGGGCTGAAATGGAGACAAGAAAGCTTGGAGAGTCTCTCTCTGCCTGCCAGACAGCAAAGTCTGATGCTGCTGCTGGGCCAAGTGGGTTGGTTCCTGGCAGCACACAGGGAGGAGCCTCCAGGCTGCATTGCCAGCAAGGGGATGGAGTGTCTGGAGCTCCCAAGAGTTCCTCATTTCTTGGGCTGCGGAAGGGCTGGGGATGTATCATCAACCTGCCCTTTCTCCTGAAGAGAAAGTTCTGGCCAACCCTCGTCACCTCTCGTACCCCTCCCACTGCTGGAAAGCCCTTCAAACTGCCCCCTGTGCTTTGGGTCTCAGGACTTCTGGAGTGTGCCTGCCCTCCACACTGGCTGGAGTTTCAGCCTCCCAGATTGTTCCACCTGTCCCTGTTGTCTGGCCCCGATAATCACCAGAATGCAAAGTAAATTGGGCTTATGCTCCCCGAGCAGATCTCCAGGGCCAGGTGTTCAGTTCTCCTGGGCTCCTATCCCCTCCATGCTCCATTCCGCTTTCTCCTGTCTGTAGGCTGGTGTGGTGGAGGACGTGGGTCCCACTCGATCTCAGCTTGGTCCCTTCACCCTTTTCTGTGTGATCTTCTATTCTTTCTTAGATGCAGGGGATCTCTTCTGCAGTGTTCAGGTCATTTCCAGGTATAGTTGTATTTGCGGTGTTTTCCTCTTTTATGTGTTTTTTGTAGGAGGATTCCGTCTTGCCTTCCTATTATACCATCTTTAATCTGATCCTGGGTGCTTATTTTTCTTGAATTATAGTTGACATGCAATCTTACACTGGTTTCAAGTACAAAACACAGTGATTCAACAGTTAACACATTATTAAATCTTCATGCCCACTAGGTGTTTACTATCTGCCAACACAGAGAGATGTTACAGAACCATTGACTATGTTCTCCATGCTGCACTATATCCCCATGACCAACTTATAAATCAAAATTAACACAACAGTAGACTCAGACACTGAGAAGTGACTGGGTGTTACTATGTGGGACGAGGTGGCATGTGAAGGTATGGTGGGTGAAGAGGAAAAGAGGTAAAAAATCTCAATCAGAATACAGGGTAATTATTTCTCTAGTGATCTCTCCTCTGTAGTGTGTGGGTTCCAAGAGGGCAAGGATTTTCACTCTTTTACACTTCGCCCTTAGTACACAGCAGGCATACCGCCACGTCATGTTAGTGGGGCAGAGTTGCCTACCTCCTCCACTGTGAAGAATGAACTGCCACTTCCCACTACCCTGAAGCCAGGAGGGCCAGAACAGTAGGTTACTCCCCTGGCCACCAAAATGTAGATCCCAACTGGTTACCCCAAAGGGCACCATCAGGTTTTGCCCTCTGGGAACAATGGAGGCTTGAGAGCTGAGTGACAGATGCATTATATGCTTTCCTTGTTACACACTCAAGACTCTGACTGAAATGGATGTCAAGCCCCCAAACAATTCCAGAGCAACACTCCCTCCCCCACCCTGAGCAGTTTTGTTGGCCAGTGAAAGTCAGGACAAGCTTCCCAGAGGAGTGATTCTTGGCTAACAATATAACTGGACGGTGTCTCAGTCTGATGGGGGTCCTTGCCTCACTGAGGCCCTGACAGCCTGTCCACCTTTCCTGATAGCTGAGACTAATGCTTCCCTGAATGTTCTTGGACACTCAGCTTTGACCGATGGCTAAGGAGATGGAGAAAGCAGATAAGCTCTTCTCTCTGGCTGAGGGTGCTGTGTTTCTCCTACTTGTGTAAATAGCTTAAGGCTTTACCATAATTACCTGTTAATCTAAGTAATGTGTGGTCACAGTCATATTTGTCCCCGTAGCATTTAGAGCAGTGTTGAAAGCCGACGATGAGGCATTAGTACAGGGACGAGTAGGTGAGAGGCACAGGGTGTGAGGGCATCTCCAGACAACTCTAAGTGCTCGAGTTCCATATTCGCTGCTCCCTTCATGGAAGGAAAGGGCTCAGAGACCGCGCCTTCTTTTGTTTCTCTGGCAGAGCCAGGCCTTTGCATTGGTTGGGACACTGTGCCGGCCACTTAGAGTCCCAGCAATGACCTAGCCTAGTGCGTGGGGATAAATTCCAATCAGCTGGGCAAGGACCCAAGGTAAACATGCAGGCAGATGGTCACTTTAGGTTTACTTATGAAATCGTCAGAGTCCACTATGCATTTTGAGAATGATGAAACCATATTAGTTCCCGCAGGGGTTTTGTCTACAAGAAGAATAAGAAAGGCTTTGTGGTCAGGTGAGGTAATTAAGTTGTTAGTCTTTTTCAGGTGACACTAATTTTTCTTGGTTGGGTGAAGTCCATGTACCCATCTGGCCAGGAACACAGGGAGGGAGACCCCAGAGGACAAGCCCCTCAGCACAGGCACGACTTGAGTTCTCCTGTGCTCCTGCCGAGTGAGGTGGAGCCCTTGATCCGGAGACCCATGGAGGGACTGCTGTGGGGTCACCATGGAGACAGGACAGAGCTTTACCTGTGTGGGAGGCTGGGCCTTGGGTCTCACTGTTTCCCAGTGACCCTCATCAGGGAAGGGCAAATATTGAAGACAGTGTTTCAGAGCCACTGACTTTTCAACCCGTCTTCATGTTCGCTTATTTATGGTGTGTTGTGTGTGTGACCCATGGCTCTTGAGAAACCCCTTGCAGCTACTGAGCCTCAGTTCCTACTTCTGTAAAATGAGGACCATAGCATCACACTATTAAACTGTACCCCGTGAGGGCACCAGAAAGGGCAGATTTATTGGGTTTCCTGGGATTTTCTCTCCTACTCTTCCTGGGTCATCTTCCAGATTCCCAGTGTGTCTTTTGTTAGTGTTCAACCTTGTGGCCACTTCCCTCCTGAATCACCTCTTTGTGGACCCCATTGTCACAGACACTCCAGAGCTATGCCACATGAACCTCGGTTTCCCAGGCCAGGAAGACAAGACCATTGGTAAGCGTGAGCAATGAGCTGGGGTGATTCCCAGATGCCCAGCCCTCAGAGCTCTTCCTGCAGGCATGTGGCAGGGCTCACACAAGGCTCTGACTGATAATACTGGCCTCCTTCTTACCCTTTCCAGCCCTCACTGGCTGTTAAAATCCCTTTTCACCAAAAAGCAGGAAGCCATCTGCTCCGTCCCCTTTGCCCCAGAGAAAAAGCTCATGTCACTTGTTTGTAGTCCTGTGTGCTGTGTGTCTGTGATGTGACAGCTGCTGCATCATTACTGCCTAAGACAGGGGTCCACTTTGCCATCTGGGCTGACTTCTCTTCTTTTTCCCTAACACCGATTGCTTTTGGACATTGATCTTTCCAGACAAGGCAGCCAGGCTTTGGTGTAGAATCTGTCTAATGGCTCTCCACTGCAGGACCCTGTGGAGCGCTGGATGGGAAGCAACACGAATTGATACCTTCTGGTGCAGCTGTCACCGTCCCATCCCTGTCCTGCTTCAGGGGCCCTCTTGCTAACAGGATCCTGACCGTCAGCTTGAAGGTGCACAGATGGTGGCACATGCACCGCCAGGCCCTCTTGTTGTATATTAACACCCAGGAGGATGGCGTGGTCACCCACAGCCACTGCAACAGGACACACTGGGGCCCAGCAAACTCCCCTCCACCATTAAACACGGAGTGCTCTGCTAGAGACTCGGGACATCGTGGTGACTGACACCTAGATGGGCCCTTGAGAAGCTCTCAGTCTGGTAAGAGCACTAAGTGCAGAGACCAGCAATGGTGCTGCAGGACAGAGAAGACAATGATAGAATTGCTCGGGGGAGAGGCTGCCCAGGGGAGGATGTGCTTTATCTGTTCCAGTAGGTTGGTGACTAAAGACTATTACAGAAAGGGCTCTGTCTGAGCTGGATATGAAAGAGGAGTAGGATTCTTCTAGGGGATACAGGCACATTTCTAGGAACAGGAAACTGTATAGGTATAGATGTGTTAACCTAGGTTGTCTGACAGAGTTTAAGTTGTTTGGATTTGGGGCAACCACGGCAACAAGGGCATACTGGTGATTTAAGGCCCTTTGATTGAATATCTGTAAACTTTAAACTACGTGATAGCACTAGTTTATTGGTTTCCGATAAATATTAACTCCAAGTGTGTTCATCTGGCTGCGTCCACGATGTTCTGTCAACTATCAAGGCCAAGAGGACACCTGCAGGCGGAGCACAGGGGGCCCTTCTACTGGCTGCAGCCCTGACCCACCCCATTTCCCAGCACATAAATATTCCAGCCCCACAGAATCCTGCTGGGTGCGAAGGAGAGATCTGCACATGCAGACCAGCAAAGAGTAGCTCATACTGTGAAAGGAACCTCAGAGGACGGACTCTCGGAAGGATAGCGGCCATGGACCTGATCCCAAGCTTTTCCACGGAAACCTGGGTTCTCCTGGCTACCAGCCTGGTGCTCTTCTATCTGTGAGTAACTGTCCAGGTCCTCCCCTCTGTAACCTGGGACTTGGGTGCCATTCAGGCCTTCCTTTCCCTAATGTGTTTTGAAGATCTGAAAAGAGTTAGTGAAAGGAAAGATGCTTGCACCTTCATTTCTACAAACCCATATTATTGATCTGCTCAAGGAGCAGTCCCTACCAATTGTGAGACGAGGAGGACTTGGTGACATTATTGCTCCTGGGGATGATCTCATGGGCTACCAGGGTCGGCCTAGGCTAATCCACCAGATTGCAGCAGAGACAGGTATAAACAAAGGGCCCCTGAATAGCAGGCTCCTCGCCCTCTTCCCAGGTTCTGCGGATCCTGGGAGCGGGAGGAAGAGGCTTGATTTACTCCCAGGATCTTGGCCTTCCAGGATCTGGGTCAGCTGCAGGAGACGTGTAGAGGGGGTGGCCCCTGTGTCACTTGGGTGGCTGCTGCCCCCTCCCTCCCACCATCATTCACACAGGACGCCTGGGGCACCCAGACTTCACGGGGGCTGGACTCCTCCACCTCCTCTTCAGACGGGCTCATCCCTCAAGCAACTCCTAACACGTGGTCCCCCCTCCCTGTAATGTGCCCCTGTGAAAGCTCTTAGAGCAGAGCAGAAATTCTGAACTTGTTTCCCTTTCTTTTTCCTTTTCCTTCCAGTCTCTGGGAGGGTTAGCATCAGTGTAGGATTTCCACTTCCCAAGCAGGAAATCTGCCAGCAGCCTGCAAAGGCAGCAGCCCAAATGGCAACTTGGATTTTAAGTATGTTCACCCCTTAGTTACAGGACAGAAGCATGAATGAAAACTATCTAGCAGAGGAATTCCTTTCAAAGGTGGGTCAGGCTCTAGGAGGAGGGAGTTCCCTGCCTGGGGCAAGTTCTCTATGAATTTTGATTAGATCGAGGGAAGACAAGGGCAAAATCTTGGGGATGAAAGGGTTTACTCTCAAGCTCGGCTTCCCCTCACTCAGAACCCCAGGCGCGCAGGTGTCTCTCTCCCAGCTTGTGCTCAGCCATGCTGCTGCCCAGCGCTGGTCTCTGTGGGTGGGTCTCCAGTGACTGGCAGGTGCCTGACCAATTACATACCAGGAACAGAAGGGAGGAGAGAATGGGTGCTTCCTTTCCACCCCTACCCTGGACCAGAAATTCTGTGACTGACAAGCAACTCGGCCACTGGTAAATATCCCATAAATGTACAAACAACTCTATTAAGGTCAAGTGGGAATCCTGGTCAAAATATTCCACTTTCCCCACAATCCACCCCTCCAGGATTCTCACCTCATAATTTATGTGCCCCCAGTCTTCCACAATGGCCCTGTGCAAAGGCAGCTACAGCAGTGTACACAGATTAGCCATGTGCAAATAACAGGAGAAATTATGATACAGATAACAATAAAACCATGACAATCCTCAAGCCTGAGGAGGCAGCTGCATTCAAAGCCCTACTCAGGCTGTCTGTGAGTCACATGTCCACGGGAGGACAGCACTGAGCCGGGAGGGGGCTCCAGGCATGCTCAGCATGCAGCGCTGTTGCTGGAGGGCATGTCCAATCCCCTAAGACTATAGAAGAGAATTAGCTTACGGGCGATAAGAAACATGTTTTAATGGCATCAACAGATTCAAAGCCTGTCCGTCAGGTAGGATGCATGTAAGCGAGTCGTCCTCTGATAAGACGTGGCACGAATGGGGACCCACCCTGCTCTCGCATACCCGATGTGTACCCCTCTCCTGTGGGAGTTACTCATGGGGTGATTATGTAGGGCCACAGGAGCCACATGCACTGGCCACAATGATAAGACAAAACTCCTAGTAAGATACTCTTACCATTTTGGGTACACTACCATAATTTGGGAGGGCCGCTCTGTGGTTACTCCAGGAACACACAGGAGGCCAGCTTCCAAGCCTTCTCCGCAAGGTGCCGGACTGGCCAGCCATTGCTGGTCTGTGTGTCAAAATGTCCAAGGCCATGTAGTGTCCAGGTGGGTGTGGGACTCAGTCACAATGCACATAAGCCAGGGCTCCACTGACTTGTCTAAAAGTCAGGGGCAGGTCTGCCCCGTGGGCTATAGCCCACGTTGTCTTCTGTCGGCACCAAGTCGTCTGCTTCACCATTCCCTGGGAATGCTGAAGGCACATGGCCTGCAAGCCACTGCCAGAGGGCCTCAGCCTCAGCCATCTTCAGTCACATGGCCATGCAGCTCAAAGGGTCCTGACGGGTCTTTCTCAGCAAGACCGTCACAGCCTTCACTGCCTGCTCTGCAATGGCAGAGGTAAATGCACACGTTTCATCCCAGCCTTACCTGATGCCCTTTCATCCCACAGGGCATAAGGGCCTCAGAGTTTGTGCCAAGTGTGGGATAAACACTCCCCAGTGGCTTACACGACCAAAGCCTCTTGCACTAATGCCACAGTTATCTGTAAGAGAGTCAGAAGGGAGCATAACATTACACACAATATTAGACTCCCTATTTCCAAGGGCATTTGGGCTTGTTCCACTCGGATGACCCCACCCCTGTCACCATTTACATCAGGGGGTTCCCAGGAAACCACTCAGAGTCTCAATAAATCAGGGGTAATTCAGCTCCTGTGTCTACCAGAGCCAGCACACACCACACATTCACTGGAGACTAATAATTTACTAAATTACTCAACAAGTGGCCTCTGGCACAAGAGGCTGCAGCCAGTCCCCCAAGGCAGGTGCCTTGATCCTCGCCTCAGGCAGAACATAACCCCCAATCATCACCCAGCAAGGGCCCAGGCAGGGTCTGCACACCCTCCGCAGGAAGCCTGCAGGTACACGGGCCGGACATGTGGCTTTGCCTCCAGCTTCCGTTTCTTGGACCTCAGGGGCTCGAACTGCTGCTCTGGCTTTAACTGTTGACACAACTCTAGCAAGACCTTAGTGGGCTGTCCGTCTAGTCTCTCTTTTACTACCCCCGCTTTTATCAAATCAACCCACACCTGGGTCCTCCAGCCCTTCACGGGGCCCGTTAAATGCTTTCTCTCCGTCGCAGACTGGACCTCCTTCCGTGCTCTCAGTGGCTCTACCTCTCCCAGACCTGCTATAGCACAAGCAACCTCATTTATGGGTCGCCCTAAGTGAGGGGCAAGAACAGCCACTACGGACCCAAAGATGGGTTGGGGGAGCTGTGTGGAGCCCCATATTTCTTATTCCCACAGTGAGAACTCCTCGTCTAGTCCCTGATGGTTCATACTGTAAATATTTTTCATGCCCAGCTCCCCTGAACACCTGTTGGAGCTGCACATACGCCTGCCATCTAGTGGGGAAAGATGGAAAATCACCCTGATTAGGCCGCACAGCCCTGAGCGCTGCTGTCAGCCAATCCACACTGTGTGGTGTGTCTGGCAGTGGGGCTGTCACTAGATACAGTCACCACCAGGCAACAAACACAGGAGCCTTAGAAGACGCCAGTGCAGCCAAGAGCCAGGAGCTGTAGGCAATGCCCCCCTCATGCCAGCCCAAGGGAAACACAGTAAGGACGATGGGCTTTGTTGTGAGCACTTCATTTGTACCAACAACAGCATTACTCTCCCCAAAAGAGGGAAGCTGGTGAGGAAGGAAAGAATTACCCAGCCCACTGTGCAATCTACAGAATTAAGAACACTCTGACATGAAGTCGTCAGCTGCCATAGGCTAATCACCACCAAATCCTTGGAGACCCCGCGGAGCCAGGAAAGCAGACGAGGAGTGAACGTCCTCGTTGCCCTTGTTGTGGCTGCTGGTGTTTCCGGCCCACACACTTCAGCCCAAGCTTCCCGGCTCCCGTTCCGAGTCAGTGCCCGGCAGCTCCGGCAGCTGCTCCACCATCCCCGTGACCGGCCTTCTCATTCACTTCACAGATATGGGACCTACTCGCATGGCCTTTTTAAGAAGCTGGGAATTCCCGGGCCGACACCTCTGCCTCTTTTTGGAACTGTTCTATCCTACCGCAAAGTGAGTGGTGTTTGACTTCCCACCCTGCTTCTTGTGGTCGCAAATCCCAGCTTAGCTCACCAGTAAAACTGCCCGTCCCCAGGAGGAGGTTCTGCGGTCACACACGTTCCTGAAACGGGGTGTGTGCAGACACCCAGCATTCCCAGGTGCTGCCCAGCACAGGCCTTGATGTTCCAACTTATGAGCATCACGACGACGATTTTGTTTCTGCTGGGTGCAGATTCCCCGGGTGGCACGTTTGTACGGAGCATTCGGAGAAAACCACACGGGGTGCCTGGCAGCAGGTCACTAAGCAGGTGCGCTGGAGCCAGACTGTCCAGTGCGTAGCACGAGCTCCGGGCAGCCTTTCTCCTCCCCTCCTGGACAGCTGCACAACGGCTGTTTGTCGGTCAGCCCGAGGATGGCCCCTCGGGTCATCTGCGCCTGCCGGGTTCTCGCAGAGCTGCCGAGCCTGCGCTGTGTCCACGGCGGTGCTCCACTGTGTGTGCCCCAGGGCGTCCCTGGGATTTCAGAGACGGGCTGGAGCTTCCGCCTCCTTCTGGGCCTTCAAAGGAGGCAGCGTGGGTGGGTGGGCCTGAGTGGGCAGCGGGTATAACTGAGACAGGATGGTGGTTGTCCAAACTCAGGTATTCGACCTCTGAATGATCTGTTATAAAGACAGAATTATTAAAGTCACTAGAAAGTGTATGATTTCATGAAATTGTTTAAATTTCACTGAGCAGAATGGTGATGCATGAACTGTGAATCTTGGTGGAGGCTTTACGTATAATCCTCTTCTGAGACCTTACCCCAGCCCCGGTCCCTGGATGGAAGGGACCAGCTCACGTCCAGGAGGCCAGGAGGCAGTGCCTTGCAAGCAGGCTTCTCTGTCTCAGATTTCCTCTCCTGTAGACACGGGCTTTTTTCTCAGATCCTAATTCCCCAGCTAGGCCTGCAGTGCCTAAGAACGTGCTGTATTTTTTCCTTGTGAAACATTTTTCCCTATGGAAAAGCAGTTAGTTCCTTTCCACTTTTCTCAGTTCCCCTCCTTAGTAGATGCATCTTAACACCCACAGTTCTGGGACTGCCTTTGCATAGGTAAAACTTCAAATACCACAGCAGAAACTTAGTGACAGGAAGAGGGGTTTTGTAAATCCAGAAACGAAAACTCAGAGACAGCGCTGTGCTTTCCTCTACCCCGCCTGGGGTGGGGGCACCTTCCCGCCTTCTCTGGGTTGAGCTGGAAACTGGAAGGCGAGTCCCCTGGTCATTCATTCATTCACTCGCTCACTTTCTACTCAGTGAATATGCCTGAGGCTTATTTGAATCCTCTAGATGAAAGGAGGTCCCTGGTGTCTTTAACTTCCTAATTCCACTAGAATTCTAGAGAGGCTCCT
This sequence comes from Smutsia gigantea, assembly GCA_032199065.1. Lineage (NCBI taxonomy): Eukaryota > Metazoa > Chordata > Mammalia > Pholidota > Manidae > Smutsia > Smutsia gigantea. The sequence continues at coordinate 39,729 of JAVSCE010007198.1, forward strand.
GAGACCAAGGAAAGGCTGCTGAGTAGGGGTTCAAGGAGTACTCAGGTGTGGATAAATTAATGTTCCTCTGGCCAGGATTCTCACCTGGCCCTGGTTGGCTAGCTCACTACACACGTGTGGGCAATACATTGCTATTGGCTCTATATAAAGAGCTCTGCCCAGTGCTCTGGGCAACACGGTGGCACGGCTGCAAGGCCGCAGGACAGCAAAGAAGAGGCTGGAGTGGTGGCAGTGCCGAGGGAAGAGACTGGGACGGCTGTGCGGGCAGAGAGGCCCAGAGGCAGAGACTGGCTTGCTGCACACAGACTCGCTCTGAGTGAATGGAATTTCGGTAATTGACCTGCTACCATGGAAATAAAGTTGGGTATAACCCTTTCATCCCAAGAACGTTCCATTGTCATTTCTTTGGTCACACTGAATCCATAGCGAACATGCCTGGGACTGAAACCCATTGCTACCTCCCCCAGCTCAGTGTCCTCAGGTGTCCTTGCAGGTGATAATTCAGAGAATTTGGAGATTTTAGGGACAACACATGCACAGTCAGGTCAGAAAGACAAGCTCTTACCTGGTGTCCACAGACACAGGTAGGTGATCAGTATCCACCATCCTGGGAGAAAACTCAGGAGTGACGTTGAATTTTTTCAAGTCTCTCCCCTATTTTCTTTCCTCTGCCCTCAGACATCTCTGGTGAGGGCCTCCCTCTAACTGCCAGTGAAAAGTAGTTTGCTTGATTTCATGCCATTCGAGTCATTTATGAACTGATTTGAGGCGAGGTTCAATCCATTCACATTAACAATATAATTTTGTTTCCCCTTGCAGGGCTTTTGGGATTTTGACAACAAATGTTTTAAAACCTATGGAAAGATGTGGGGGTGAGTATTCTGGAAACTTCCACTGCATAGACTTGCTATGATGAGGCCCCCATTGGTGTGGAGGCCAGTCTCAGTGCAGAGCCTCTTGAGATGAGATCATTTGCCAGAAAGCTTTTGGGGGCTGGTCCTACGAGGGCTCCCATCTGTCACAGGCGTCCAGGTCTCCAGTCTGCATCAGGCCAGGAGGGGTCAGGGCATCGCTTTTCTCTAGACATTGGTGGCTCAGGGACTGTAGCATCCCTCCCTGCCCATGCCTCGCTCTCCCTTCCTCTACATTTTCCTTCCTTACGTCCCCTTTGATTGCACAGAATGCATTATTTCAGACCTTCAATAATGTGCTCATGAATGCATTCGGTGACCCTCTTCCCACATAATTCACCTTTCATTAAAAGCCAAAAATCCTTTGTTTAAATTTTGGATTTAAATGTCATTTTGAAGAAGGACCAGAGGACAGTCTGATTGAGTTCATAGTGAACCTGGTGCCAGAGGCCCATCCCCAGTAATGGGCATTTTGACAGCGAGGTGGTCAGGCCAAACTGGGATGTGTCACATAAAGGAGTCCACCTTGTGTGGTATGTGGGTCAAAGTGAGCCTGTCCTGCTGCTAAGGGGTGCCTCCTACATGGAGCTCAGGCCCCACTGGGACCCAGGTGTGAGGAGAAACATAAGTGATGAGAAGAAAATATTGAACAAGTGAATTATATGTGCTCCTCTGTGTTTCACTATCCTCTTTGTCCTTTTGTTTCAAATTTTTCTAACCTCACTTCTATGAATTACCTGTCTTTAATAGTTAAAATCATATTCTACAAGTAAGCTAATTGTGAAAGCAGGGCAGAAAACCAGTCATAATCCTGCTCTCATTTTTGGAGCATTCCAAATTTTTTCGTTTGCAGACACATTTTTACATATTTGTGATCAGTATGCCTACAGTTCTTATCTAATAATTATGTTATACATAGTGTTAATATTTTTCATGTATCTTTAAATCTTAATTTTTAATGGTTGAGTGGGTGGTCTTGCCATCAGTCATTTTTTGTCTTACTTGCCTTCAATCATGTACTAACCTAATTTACTCTTTGAAAACGTTTTAAACATACAAATATTGTGGAGAAAGGTATAGAAAATACCCATGTACACAGCACCTTGAGTTAACAAATGTTCTAATGTTCTTTCTAACTGTGATTTCTAGAGTATGGATTATGTAACATCAGGATGAGATTCCAGACTTCTAGGTATGGCTCCAGCTGCAGAAGGTGGCTTGCTAAATGTCATCATCTCTTTTCCCATCACAGGTTTTACGATGGTCGACAGCCCGTATTGGCTATCACGGATCCAGACATGATCAAAGCAGTACTAGTGAAGGAATGTTACTCTGTCTTTACAAACCGGCGGGTAGGCACCCACTTTTTAATTTACAACTTTATTTATTTATTTGTTTGTTTATTAAGTTGCCCCCAAAATATACAGGAAATCCATGCCATGTCAGGATGGTACCACTGGATGGAGACAAATGAAAACAACTCAACAGCCCAAAACCTGTGGGATCATTAATTGTGAGTTTAACTGTTCATTTGGGATTTTTCTTCTTTCTTGACATAAGCATGTATTGCAATATACTTTCCTCTAAGAACTGTCTTTGCTGCATCCCACAGGTTTTGGGCTGTTGAGTTGTTGTTTTCATTTGCCTTCATCCAGTGGTACCATCTGTATAGCAGTAGTACAACATCAAAGCAGGCAACCTGACCTCACTGCTATCCACAGAGCTAATCAGATTTTCACAGTGTTATGTGCACTCATCTGTGAGTGTGTGTCTGTGTGTGTGCATTGCTCTGTGAAACTTTTTTCTTGATAAGTCTGGCTAGGGGTTTATCTATTTTGTTTATTTTCTCAAAGAACCAGCTCCTAGTTTTATTGATTCTTTTTATCATTTTATTCTTCTCAATTTTATTTATTTCTGCTCTGACCGTTATTATGTCCATCCTTCTACTGACTTTGGGCCTCCTTTGTTCTTCTTTTTCTAATTAATGTGGGATCATTAATTGTGAGTTTAACTTGTCATTTGGGATTTTTCTTCTTTCTTGACATAAGCATGTATTGCAATATACTTTCCTCTAAGAACTGTCTTCACTGCATCCCACAGGTTTTGGGCTGTTGAATTGTTGTTTTCATTTGTCTCCATATATTGCTTGATCTCTGTTTTTATTTGGTCATTGATCCATTGATTATTTAGGAGCATGTTCTTAAGCCTCCATGTGTCTGTGGGCTTTTTTGTTTTCTTTGCATAATTTATTTCTAGTTTCATACCTTTGTGGTCTGAGAAGCTGGTTGGCACAGTTTTCATCTTTCTTAATTTACTGAGGCTGTTTTTGTGACCTAGTATGTGATCTAGTCTGGAAAATGTTCCATGCACACTTGAGAATGTGCGTCCTGCTGCTTTTGGGTGGAGTGTTCTATAGATGTCTGTTAGGTCCGTCTGTTCTAGTGTGTTGTTCAGTGCCTCTGTCTCCTTACTTATTTTCTGTCTGGTTGATCTGTGCTTTGGAGTGAGTGGTGTGTTGAACTCTCTTAAAGTGAATGCATTGTATTCTATTTCCTCCTTTAATTCTGTTAGTATTTGTTTCACATATTTAGGTGCTTCTATTTTGGGGGCATAGATATTTATAATGGTTATATCTTCTTGTTGGACTGGCCCCTTTATCTTTATGTAATGTCTTTCTTTGTGCCTTGTTATGTTCTTTGTTTTGAAGTCTATTTTTCTGATATAAGTGCTGCTACTTCTGTTTTCTTCTCCCTATTATTTGCAGGCAATGTCTTTTTCCATCCCTTTACTTTTAGTCTGTGTATGTCTTTGGGTTGAAGTGAGTCTCCTGTAGGCAGTATACAGATGGGTCTTGTTGTTTTTACCCATTATGTAAATCTATGTCTTTTGATTGTTGCATCCAGTCCACTTACATTTAGGGTGATTATTGATAGATAAACATACACTTATGGCCATTGTGGGCTTTAGATTTGTGGTTACCAAAGTTTCAAGGGCAGCTTCCTTATTATCAACAGTCTATCATAACTTGCTTATTATGCTATTTCAAACACAATCTAAAGGGTTTTTTTCCTTCTCCACTCTTTATATATTAGGTATCATATTCTGTATTTCTTGTGTATCCCTTGACTAACTCTGTGAGTAGTTGATTTAATTTTGCATTTGCTTAGTAATTAATTGGTCTGTTTCCTTTACTGTGCTTTTATTTTCTCTGCTGACATCTATTTAGCCTTAAGAGCACTCCCATGTAGAGCACTCCCTTTAAAATACACTGTAGAGATGGTTTATGGGTGATAAATTCTCTCAATTTTTGCTTATCTGGAAATTGTTTAATCCCTTCTTCAAATTCAAATGATAATCTTGCCAGGTAGAGTTCTCTTGGTTGGTGGTCCTGTTTCGTTGCATTAAATATATCATACCACTCCCTTCTGGCCTGTAAGGTTTCTGCTGAGAGTCTGCTGATAGCCTGATGGGGTTACCTTTATAAGTGATCTTTTTTCTCTCTCTCAGTGCTTTCAATATTCTCTCCTTGTCCTTGATCTTTGCCATTTTAATTATTATGGACTTGGTATTGTCTCCCTAGGGTTTCTTGTGTTGGAAGATCACTACACTTCCAAGACCTGAGAGACTATTTCTGTCCCCAGATTGGGGATGTTTTCAGCAATTATTTCCTCAAAGAGACTTTCTATCTCTCTTCTTCTTCTGGTACCCCTATAATGTGAATATTGTTCCATTTAAATTGGTTGTACAGTTTTCTTATTATTCTTTCATTCCTAAGCATCCTTATTTCTCTCTGTGCCTGCTTCTTTGTTTTCCTATTCTCAAATTGCTATTTACCTATTATCTCCTCTACGTCATCTAATCTACTTTTAAATCCCTCCATTGTCTGTTTCATTTCAGATACTTTATTTTTCAAAGTTTCTATCTCCTTCTTGAAGTCCTCCCTGAGATCTTGAATATTTTTCTGTAGCTCCGTGATCATGTTTATAACTTCTAGTTTGAAATCTTTATCAAGAAGATTGGTGATTTCAGTTTCACTTAGTCCTCTTTCTGGCATCCTTTCCTGAATTTTTGTTTGCACAAAATTTTTTTGCAATGTCATTTTGTAGTGATTCCTATGGAATAATAACTTTGTGTACATGACACCCTCTAGTGTCCAGAAGCTCTACTCTCTGGAGCTGCCCAGCACCTGGAGCATTGGCAGGGGCCACAGGCCAGCAGCACCGGTGCCTGCCACGAGTAAAGAGCTCTTTCCACTTCCTGGCTGTAATGCCTGCCTCCACTGCCAGGTCCAGTAGTCTGTGCACACAGGGAGGAGCCTCTGTGTATGTCCCCATAGCTGCCATGGGTGGAGCCACCCTCCTGTTGGCCTGGCATGATGGTGGGGCAGCAAGTGTATGGACTGGTGCCTGCCAGGAGGAAGGAGCTTCAGGCTGCGTATAGCAGTGGGGCGCCCTGGAGTCACATTGCCAGCCAGGGGGGTGGAGCATCTGAAGCTCCTGAGAGTTCCCAACCCACTGGGCTGACTGTATCCAGACGATTCTGTCCACCTGTCCTTTATCCTGAGCAACAAGCTCTGTGTACTCTTTGCCCCTTTAGCACCCCTCTTGCTGTTGGGAAATCTTTCAATGTGCCCACCTTTCTTCTGTCCCAGAGGAGCCAGTTGTACATACCTGTTCTTCACAAGCAACTGTATTCTCTGTCTCTCTGGGTATTCCTCCTGTCTTTGCTTTCCAACTCCACAAATCTCCGGAGCACCATATAATGTGGGTTTGTGCTCCTGAAGCATATCTCCAGGCCTTGGTGTTTAGCAGTCCTGGGCTTCTGTTCCCTCCCTGCTCCTTTTATCTTCCTCCTGCCTGTGGGCTGGGGTGAGGGAGGGCTTGGGTCCTGCTGGATTGTGGCTTTGTGCCTTTACCCTTTTCTGTGAGGTCTTCTCTTTTCCCCAGATGTAAGCAGCCTGTTTTGCAGGCTTCGAGGCTCTCTTTCAGAATTAGTTGTATTTGCTGTATTTTCCTGTTATATGTGATTTTGGGAGGAGGTTTCTCTCTCACTTCTCACATGGCCATCTCTTTCTGAACCAAAAGTAGCTCTATGAAACTTTACATTTCTGTCAATTAGTGTAACTCCCACCATAATCAAGTGGCAGAGCTCTTCCACCACTAACAGGCTCCCTCCTATTTTTTTTTAAGTCGTGGTGTTTACCTATCTTTTCCTTTTATCAGGGTTTTCAGCAGAACAAACTTCTTTTGTTTTGATAAGGCTCATCTATTGATTCTTCCTTTTGTGGGAATTTGGTGTGAAGTCTGAAACCTCTTCACCTAGCCCTAGGTCCAAAGGTTTTCTCCAATTCTTTTTTCTAAAAGTTATATAGTTTTGGGTTTTATATTTAAGTCTATGATCCATTCTGTGTTAATTTTTGTATAAAGGGTGAGGTTTAGGTCAAGGTTCATTTTTACCCTGTGATGTCTAATTGCACCCAGCAGTTTGTGAAAAGGCTATTCTTCCTCCATTGTTTTTGCACCATTGTCAAAAATGAGTTGGGCCTGTTCGTATGGGTCCTTTTCTCATTCTCTGTTCTATTCATTGATTGATGTAATTCTCGAACCTCTGATACCCCCAAACTTGATTACTGTCAATTTATAGTAAATCTTAAACTCATATAGAGTGATTCCTCCCACCTTCTTTCATGATTGTTTTAGCTATTCGAGGTCCTTTCCCCTTCCTTACAAATTTAAACTAAGCTTTATGCATGTTTACAAAATAGCTGCTGAGATTTTGATAGGAATTAATTTAAACCTATAGAGTAATTTAGGGAAACCCTTTATCTTTCCCAGGTCAGGACTTTCATTCCAAGAACATTGTGTAACTTTCCATGTATTAACTGTTTCTTGGAATACTTTCACCCACATTTTGTGGTTTTTGACATAGATATCCCATACGTGTTTCATTAACTTTACACCTGATGTATTTTATTTTCTTTGGGGTGATTGTAAATGCCATTGTGTTTCTAATGTGTTATTATACAGAAATGCGGTTGATTTTTGTGTGTTGGCCTTGTTTGCTACAGCCATGCTGAGCTCATTTATTAGTTCCAGAGGTTTTCTTTTTCTATTCTTTGAGTTTTTCAACATTGGCAATCATGTCACCTGAAAATGAAGACACTTCTTTTTTCTCTCTCCAGCTGTGTGCCTTTTATTTCTTTTTCCTGTACTACAAATTAGATCTACTCTCTCAGCAAGTGTCTAGTATACAACACAGTTTAACTAAGGTCACCATGTATACATTAGGTCTCTAGAACTTATTCATTGTATATTTGCAAGTTTTCAGCCTTTGACCACTATCATTCATTGTATATTTGCAAGTTTGCAGCCTTTGACCGCTATCATTCCTACCACTCTCCCTAGAACATATCTACTATTCTACTCTCTGTTCCTATAACCTTAACTTCATTTTTTTAGATTCTACATATAAATGAGATAAAGTGTTATTTGCTCTTCTGTGTCTGGCTTAATTCACTTAGCATGTTGTCCTCCAGGTTCTTCCATGTTGTGGGAAATGGCAGGATTCCATTCTTTCTTAAATATGAATAATAATCCATTGTACATATATGTGTATATATGTATATACATTTCCTTTATCCATTATTCTGTCCAACTACACATGAAATAATTATTCATAGTAAGCACTTATCATTGACACTTTGTTAATCCAAGTGTTTCATAGACCCTTTGTTTCTTCATCCTCGCTTTCTTCTGATTTCATGTTTTTTTATAGTGGTATACTTTGAGTCCTTACTGTTTCTTTTTTCTCTATCTAAGATACATTTTTCCTTTCTGGTTACTATGAGGCTTACATAAAACATGTATAGATGTAGCAGTCTATTTTAAGCTGCCCATTTTATGCTGTTGTCATTCAAAGCTCAGTGCTTTTACTTCCCAACACCCATTTTATATTTTTGATGTCACAATTTGCATGTTTTTATTGTGTATCCACTAAAAAATTATTTTAGCTGTAGATGCTTTCAATTCTTACCTCTTAAACTTTACATTAGACCTATATGTGATTTACAAAAAGCCATTACAATACTATTGTATTCTGATTTGACTGCATATTTACATTGACCAGGAAGTTTTGTGCTTTCAAATGATTTCATGTTATTAGTTAGTGTCCCTTATTTTCAGGGTGAAGACCTCCCTTGAGCAGTTATGGTAAGGCAGTCCTGGTTGTGATGAGCTCTTCCTGCTTTTGTGTCTCTGGAACTGTCATTATCTCTCTCTTTCACTTATAAAAACTCACTTCTCCGTGTAAAGCATACTTCACTGGCAGTTTTTCCCTTTAGCATTTTGAATCCCACTATCTCCTGGATTTCAAGTTTCCTGCTGAAAATCCACTTATAGCCTTAGCATTCTGTTGTATATGATAGTCTCCTTTTCTCATGCTGCTTTCAAGATACTCTATTCTTCTGTGATTTTTGACAGTTTTATTATAATGTGTTTTCATGAATTCTTCTTGGATTCAACCTCATTGGGAATCATTGAGCTGCATGTATTATGAAATCCATATATTCATTAAGGGTTGAGAAGTTTCATCCATTATGTCTTTAAATAAGCATTGTGCCCCTTTCTTTTTCTAGGACTCTAATAACATGAATATTGTTTCATTTGGTGGTGTCCCAATAATCTTGTAGGCTTTCTTCATTTCTTTTCACGTTTTTTTTCTACTCTTTCCTGGATAATTTCAAATGCCGTGTCTTTGAGCTCACTGACTCTTCTGCTTGTTGAGTCTTCTTTTGAAGTCATGTTGCAATCTTCAGCTTCAAACTTTCCTTTTTTCTGTTTTATGTCTCCTTGTTGAACTCATTCTGTTTTTTTAATTCTTTTCTAATCTTGTTAAATCATTTTTCTGTTTCTCTTGTAGCTTGTATGACTTCCTGAGAACAATTACTTTGAGTTCTTTGTGAGGCAATTTGTGGATTTCCATTTCTTCAGGGTCAGTTACCACAAGTTTATTCTGTTCCTCCGGTAGTGTCATGTTTCCCTGATCCTTCATGCTCCCTGTAGTCTTGCAATGGTGTCTGTGCTTTCGAAGAAGCAGTTAGCTCTTCCAGACATTATGAACTAACTTCAGTAAAGAAAGACCTTCTCTTGCAGGTTGGGGCACATGGGAGTGTGCTGTGGCCCTCGGTCTAGCGGGGTGGGATGACAAGGGTCAGTGTGTGTGTGGTGGCCCCATTCCGGGAGAGCATGGTTGGTTCAGGCAGCTGCGGTCCACAATATGACCAATTCATGATCCTTTGCAGCAAAGGGTGTGGAGGGCTCACAGCGGCTGCCAGGGCTGTCAGGGTCCACAGCAGCACTTCCACGCCCAGTGCCAAGGGACCGGGGCATGCAGAGGTGGTGGCCAGATTGGTGCTGAGCACATATGAATCTCATCTATGGGTCTGACTGCGGCACATGCCCAATATGAAACCCTTGGGATAAGGCAGCAAAAGCAGTAGAGGGTCTGCAGTGGCTGTGCTGGCTGTTGTTTTCCTCATCAGCAAGGGCTGCTGAGATCTTTTGCAGGGGACGACACACAGAACCACAGTCTGTCCAGCTGCATGGCGGATGCTGGTAGTCCTGTCCCTCCTTTCTTCCTAGCTGCCTCTAGACGGCTCAGCTAGGTCACCCTCTGGGTGGGACGGCACCAAAGTGGGTCATTTGTGCAGCGCCCTGAAAGGCTGGAGACCCTGGGGGTCACCTGCTGTCCTTTCCCATCAGGGGGACCACTCTCAGGCTGGGGAGCTCCCTCTTGGCACTGAGCAGGGCATGAGGTGGAACAGACATAACAAAACGATACCCCTTCCCTTTGTGCAGTTATTTCAGTTTTACACTCTAGTATGTTGCTGAATCTTCTAAATGGGTTCCTGAACTCTCTTTGGCCTACTTTTGTTGTTGTTTTCCTACTTTTGTTGTTGTTTATACCTCATTGCTGTTGTTCCTTTGGGCCTGGAGGCTACCGTGCCATCTGGGTGACGTCACTCACGCTTCCATCATTAAGTATGATGTTGGCTCTTTGAGGTGCACTTGACATCAAGTTGAAGACGTTTCTCTTGCCCCCTAGTTTGTGAGTGTTTATCATGAAAGGGTGTTGGAAATACTTATTTTAAAACAAAATATAATTTTGGAAGATAGAGGAAAGTTGCAAACATGTTGGTTGAAGAGACCAGTCGCAAGGTGAGAAACAGAATCTCTCTTTTCCCTTCTCCCCTTGGGTGAAAAATGCACGGAAGAAGATTCCAGGTAATTCCAACATTTCTTCGAAAATCAAATAGCTATCTAATGTATTAAGTATTAATGTATTTTTAATGACTATATCAAGACATCCATTTTTTTTGAGTTGTCCATGGTGTAGATACATGTAAATATAGAACGGGTCTGGGGCAGATAGTTCACCAGGCTACCTGGCTGCCTATCTCAAATCCAATTCTACGCTGCAGAGCCCAGGAGAATATACTCGTTCTCAGTATTCTATTCCCCTGGAAGAATAGTTTTCCTTCCACACGGGTGAAGTGCATATAAAAGGTGATTGCAATATAAACCTGGAAACTACATCAGATGCCTGGATGTCTCCTGAACCTTCACAGGGAGCTAGGCCTTATGGGATAAATATTTATTGAGCATCTAGCATAAGGCCTGCTACTGGGTGGACACTCACTAAATATTTGTTGGATATTTGGTACCCATTTAGTAAATTTTAAATAACACTAGAGACCTTTCCAACTGTTGGTCAAAATTTCCTTTGCTTTTGATTCTAGAAACTTGATCTAGTGGGATTTATGAAAAGTGCCGTCTCCATGTCTGAGGATGAAGAATGGAAGAGAATACGAGCATTGCTGTCCCCAACATTCACCAGTGGAAAACTCAAGGAGGTAAGAAGATAAGAGGACTTCTAATCAGTAATGTACATTAACTTTTGCATCTGAAGACAGGTGCAAAGTATGACAGTCCATTTCCAAAGGGCTAAAGGCAGTCTGCTTAATTTGAGCTTCCTAAAGATAAAAAAGTTATTTTGTCTTTATGTGTTAGAAGAGACATGGTAAGATTTGTTATAAATTGTGACTTCCTGCTCCATGCTTGTGAATGCCAGGTCTTTCTAGCACATACCTTGGCAATTATTTTGAGTGCATCTTATTTTCTGTCTAGATGTTCCCCATCATTGGCCAGTATGGAGATGTGCTGGTGAGGAACCTGAGGAAGGAGGCAGAGAAGAGCACGCCTGTCACCATGAAAGAGTAAGAGGGAAGGCAGCTGCTGGGATTCTGAGCTCTGCCCTGAGGCCCTCCAGCTGCCGCCATGAAGCTGAAACTCCCACAGAGGAGTTACCCTAGTGCCAGAACAGAAGTGGGTGTGTGGTGGTAGAACTCCAGTGGGTCACCCAGGGAGTGACCAAAAGATGGGGCAGCCAGCAGAGAAAGGTTCTGCTCCTGTGTACGTGGTTAATTTACTTGATATGCTACTGTTGACCTTGGATATTCTGGAAGATAAAAATACATAGCTTAGGATGAAGAGATATGATCAGAGGTTTTGAGTGTAGAGGGTGTGGAATGGTGGGAGGGGAAGGCACCTGGTGCTTACCGGTGGGCACTGGGTGGGGCAGGAAAGTTACAATGGGGAATTTGGAACAACCTAAATCCCTTCACCATTTTGCTGAGGATATCAGCAAAATACTACATATTGATCCTTACCCCTACATCTCTTTCCTTCAGTCTCTAAGCAGAGGAGGCCTTGTACAGGTATGGGTAATGTGACCATATCAGTGACAGTCTAAGCTCAGATATCGATGAATTACTCAGAAACAACAGGTGTAACCTGGGACTGTTCTGGGGCAACTGGGACATGTGATTGCTATTATGGGATCCCTAAATCAGAATCCGAGTGATTGAACATTATTTTTTTAAACAAGAGCTTTCTCAGTTTTTACATTTACAGACGTGAGTCTGCCCTCAGGGCACCCTCAGATCACAGTAGCTGAGGAAGAGTGGGTCTCCCAGGAGACTTAACATGGGTGCAGACTAGGAGGGAGGACGTTGCTGGCAAGTGAGAACAGGGTGTTGCTGTTCTGTGTGAGCTGAAGAGGAATCAGCTGAGCATAGCTGCTGTGGTGAGGCAACACCCAGCTCAATGTCACCTTTTTTAATGCGCAGGAAGTGTTCATTTCCATCCTTTGTCCCGATCAAGCACAGGCTCACACACCTCCCTTGGCCCACACTCAAAACATGTGACCGAGCTTCTTGAGCTCAGAGGTGAGTCTCTGACCTGAATGTCCTCATGCCCCCAGCACAGGGCCGGCTGCATCACTGACCCCTCATGAACACCCAGGAGTGAGTGTGATGGAGCGTAGACACCTCAGATGGCCCAGCAGGTGGCTCTGAGAGTGTGTGTCTCCCTGTCATCCATGGTATTGAAGTTACATGCTCTTCCTGCTACCTATGCTGGGTAAGGAGAGTCAAGAGGTGCTGGCTTTAATTTCCATGTGTTTCTTTCTCTCCTCAGCGTCTTTGGGGCCTACAGCATGGATGTGATTACTAGCACATCATTTGGAGTGAACGTTGATTCCCTTAACAACCCACAAGATCCCTTTGTGGAAAATGCCAAGAAGCTCTTGAGATTTGATTTCCTTGATCCACTTTTACTCAGCCTAAGTATGTGAATACTAAGTTTCTGTTCCTTCCATCCTCCCTCCCTTCCTATCTCACTCTATCTCCCCTATCTGTCTCTTTTTTTCCTTCTTTCTTTTTTTCTAAACAGCTTTACTGAGATACAATTCACATACCATATAATTCCATTTACAAAATAATTCAAAGATTTGGCAACCTAAGTGTTCTTCAACAGGTGAATGGATAAAGAAAAGACAGTACACGTGTGTGTGTGTGCGTGTACACTTTTCTGTGTGTTAACATTTTTGTAAACTTAGCTTTCAGAGTATAAGTTTTGCACTTCCTTTGCTAAAATTATTCCTATGTATTCATTTCTTTTTTATCTTATTTGAGTTATTTTCTTAATTTCACTTTTGGACCATTTATTGCAGCATGCATAAATACATTTATTGCAGTGTAAATAAATATACAATTTATTTTGTAAATTTGATCTGGTATTCTGTCTGATACACTGCTGAACTTCTTTATTAGTTCTGATAGATTTTAGTTGGTACTTTAGGATATTCTATATATAAGATCATACTATCTGATAATAGAGTTTCACTTCTTCATTTCCAATATGAATACTTTTTTCTCCTCAAATTCCTGTAGCTAGAGCCTCTAGTATAATGTTGAATGGAAGTGGTAAGAGAGATATTTAAGTCTTGTTTTTAAAATTAATGGAAAGCATTCAGTCTTTCATGATAATGTATGGTGGGTGTTTCATAGGAATCCTTCATCATATTGAGGAAATTCGCTTCTATTCCTAGTTTGATGTTTGTTTTTATCACATAAGGATCTTTGACTTCATCAAATGCTTTTTATGCATCTTTTGAGATGGTCCTGAGTTTTTTTTTTTTATTCCACTGATATGGTGTATTACGCAACCTTGAATTCCTGGGGTAAACTCCACTTGGTTATGGTGTATACTTCCCTTTATGTGTTGCTGGATTCAGCTTGCTAGTATTTTGCTGAGGATTTGTGCGTCCACAATCACAAGATATGTCGGTCTATAACTTCCTTTTCTTGTGAAAGCTTTGTCTGGTTTTAGTATTAGGGTAATATTGGCCTCAAAGATTGAGTTTGGAAGTGTTCCCTTTGGAAGAGTTTGTGAAAAGTTTGGTGTTAATCACTAAACATTTGATAGAATTCACCTTTGAAAGCATCTGGAGATGACCTCTTGTGTGGGTAGTTTCTTGATTACTAACTCAATATTTTAATTTCTATTCAGAATGACTATTTCTTTTTCAGTCCATTTCTATATTTTCTGTCTTTCTAGGAAATTTTTAATTCCTCTAAGTTATCTAATTTATGGAGGTACAATTGATCATAGTATTCCTTTATACTCCTTTTTAAATTTTTTGTCAGTACTAATCTCCCCTCTTTCATTTCTGGTGTCACTAATGAGAGTCGGCTGTCATTCTGTCATGGGCGATGCAGCTGAAGGTCTTTGAAAAGGACCAGCTTTTGGTCGCATTGCTCTTCTCTGTCACCTTCTGTTCTCTGTCTCACTAGTCTCTGCTCTCATCTTTAAGTTTCCTTCTGCTTTAGCTTTAGTTCACTGTGGTTTTTCCAGTTTGTCAAGGGAAATGTTAGGTAATTGATTTGAAATCTTTGTTCTTTTTAAATTTACCTATTTCCAGACATAAATTTCTCTGTGATCACTGCTGCATTGCATCCTCTAAAGTCTGTATGTCATGTTTCCATTTTTATTAACCTCAAAATAATTCCTAATTGCCTTTTGACTTCTTTTCGACCCATTGGTTACTAAGGAGTGTATTGTTTTAACTTCCGCGTATTTATAAGTTTCCCAGTTTTCTTTGTGCTATTGATTCTAATTTCATTCCACTGTGGTTGAAGGACATACACTGTCTTGTTTCCATTGTGAGTACAATTTCTAGAGCAGCACAATTAATTAAAGTAGCAGAGTATGGTCGTGTTTTATCCAAACAGATGCTGGGTCTGTAGATAAAAGGCTAAGACGTCGAGGAATTAATCCCGTTACCTCAGTCATGCAAAGATGCACTAGGGGCTGCTGACCTCCCGGCTGTAGTGAGGGGCCCTATGGGTGGGCTTGATGAGAGAAAGTCATGGAGGGAATGGCTCCTGGTTGAAAGGCTTGGGAATTTTAATCTTCCATTGGTGTAGAAAATTGCAATTGTTTCAGGTAAATTTTGCATTTTCACTGTGCTTTCTTTTTTCCCTACAGTTCTGTTTCCATTCCTTACCCCTGTATTTGAAGTATTCGGTATCACACTGTTTCCAAAAAAGGTTACTGATTTTTTCATAAAATCTGTAAAAAGGATTAAAGAAAGTCGCCTCAAAGATACACAAAAGGTAAAATCTGGTGGCTGTTACATGGGGTGCTCACTTTTTGATAATGTGTTCAACTATATTCTTTCGGTTTGTGTACATCTCACATAGTTTCAAGGCTGCTAGAGAGCTCTAGGGTTTAGGATAGGAGAGTTATAACATTTTGGTAGGAATGAAGAAGGTAGATTTTAAATTTAAATAGAGATGACAGTATATTACTCCATGAATATTGTAGAGATGAAAACTTTACCACTTTTCTTCAATAAATCGTCAAAGGATAAAAATTAACATTTAAAGATCATTTTACTATTCTCATAATTCCCCCAAATCTTAGATTGGCAAAGAATCACTTCAATCACTTCCAAGCCTCTTATTTTACACATTTTCTAATGGAAGCTCTATCAGACTACCTAGTGGAATACAGCAAGTTAAATTTGACCCTGTCATGACCTGGACATGGCCAGGAATCTTCTCTGGACATTGAGGCTGCAGGCCGGCTAACACAGCTTTGCCCTCATGAGGCCTGGGCACCAGCACCATGATGTCTGCAGGCCAGGTGACAGGGCTGGGTTCCCAGGATGGTGTAGGTTGCGCAGACTTTGGGAGGGTGGGGCACTTCACGATGCTCACACGAAAGCTGCCGATGAACTCTGCGAAGTCACAGGTTAATCTGTGTGGCTCTTCATTAAGAAGTAAGGCTGGAGAAAATTAACAGGATTGAAATCAGGACTTCCTCCTAAGCATCAGACAGGATGAGAAAGGTGCAGGCACCTCGATGGGCAGGAAGCTGTGTTCAAAAGCCAGAGAGACCAAGAATCAGAGAAGGCAATAACCGAAAAGCAGTGGACAGGATGGCTGGATTCCTCTCAGGGAAACATCCTGCTTTCCCAGATTTGTAGCTGTATATTTTTGTTCACTGGTGACCCCAGTCAGACTCTGGACTTGAAGGGGCCATGTTTTCAGGGAAGAGGTTGAATACTGGCTGATTTCTGAGTTCACAAGTGACTTTCTGTTATTGAGATTTCTCTGTTTCTAGCACCGAGTGGATCTTCTTCAGCTGATGATTAACTCCCAGAATTCCAAAGAAATGGACGGCCACAAAGGTAACCAAGGAGGGTTTCAGAGGACCTGAGATGGGGAGCTCAAAGGCAGGGGTGGTTCTGAAGACAAGCAGGAAGTTTCCATGCAGATGAGAATTTCTGCCAAGTTGCAGAAAGACAGTTGTTCAAATTTAACAGGTAGCAAGAGGCATGTTCTAGATGCATGCAGGCACAATTTTGTAGAAGTCTTGGAGGAAATCATACACTATTTTGTGCCGAGATGTCCGCCTGTGGTCTGTGGATCACCTGCGTCAGGACCTCGATGGGGCCTCTCTCCAATGTCAGTTCTCAGGCCTCACCCAGACCCACTGATGCAGAGCCTCTGCCTGGAAACGTGCATCAGGCTTCCTCACATCAGGAGGCACATTGCCCCTGGGTTGGTGGCCTCTAGAATTTACAGCAGGAGAGTGTGAACATTTTGCAAGCAGGTGGAGGCAGGGGCAGGAAATAAGAGACTAGGTCAGAGAGACAATGTTTAGTAATTAATAATAGGCATGACTTGGAGCACTTGGTTAAAGTTGTGTTCACTAGCTTATTTCCTACAAAGTTTTATTTTCCCCTTTTTAATTAAAGGTAATTGTGGAGCATAACTGTGAGCCTGTGTAAATATTGTGTCCCTCCTCAAACTTTCACTGCAGAGTTTGATCACCCACAGGTGGTTTGTGACTGAAACCATCATTACTGTGACGGCTGCAAATGAACTTTCAAATTCGATCATTTCTTCTACATTTATGAGTCGATGTTCCGTGGTCAGGGAGAGGTTCCCATTCTCCATCTTTTACCAACCATTTAATTTTATCACAAAGATCTCATAAATTAATATTTACTGTCTTACATTATTCTTTATTTTGATCCTCAAGTTCTTGCAAGGTGTGTCTACTGGAAACCCTTCCAAGTGGGCTTTCATGTCATTTCTTTTCTTCTTCTTTTTAAAATTATTTTATTTACAATAACATTCCTCTTTATAGCAACAATAGAAACTACAGTGTTATAATTTCACAGCAAAATTGAGCAGAAGGCACCGGTATTTCCAGCACACTCCCTGCCCCCTCCCCACCCAGCCTCCCTCACTGTCAAACCCCTCCCAGGAGTCAGACATTTGTCACCCTCAATGAACCTCCAGTAACACATTATTATCACCCAAAGTCCATACTTTACATTAGGGTTCACTCTTGGTGTGTATTCTATGGGTTTTCAGAAATGTATAGTGATGTGTATCTCCCATTAGAGTATATAGACTATCTTGTTTCCTTTTCACATACCATTTTCTGAGCTCTTCTTGGCTTTCTGGTGGGTGACATTCCAGGTTTCTCTTCTATTTCCCCTGACGGAATCTGAAATCAACCATTTATCCAAGAAAACTAGGTTCCTTGTAGTGAGAAATGGTATTGAGAAACCAAAATCTAGGATGCAGGAGTGCTCATTGCTACTAGGATTTCTTGGCTTCTAGATCTTCTCAGTACACAAAGCTGAGAACATCAAATATATTTATACAGGACTGATAAACATACACATTCTTTATCTACCCATAACCATTGTTGTAAACATGCTGTCTCTCAACAACAGCAAAAAAGAATTGATGCATAGTTTACTTCTATGTCATAAATACTCCCTTCATGGTTAATTTGAAGCTACCGATGGTTTGACAACCATCTCAGAAAATTCCTGAAAATTTAACAACTGGTTGTAGGGAATAAGGATGACTCCAGCATAGCACTAAAATATATCTATATCTAGTCTACATCTACTTCTATCTGTGCACCTGTTATTCTATCAATCAATCTATCTACATAGTCCAAAAGAACTTTTTGTGATGACGTTGTCTATATCTGCTCTGCTCAATGCAATAATCACTAGACACGTGTAGCTATTGCACACTTCACAGGTGGCTAGTGCTGCTGAAGAGATGAAACTTGTATTATATTTAACTTCTAGTCAATTGAATCAAAATTTAAGTAGGCGCATGGGGCTAGTGGCTGACATACTGAAAGCAGAGCTCACGCTTTGAGTATCATGGGTTTTGTGTAACCCTATGGGGTAAAGAATTTTCTAGAGGAATGTATCCATAACAGCATCCTCGAAGCCGTCATTAGGCGATAAGAACTCTGTAGAACTTTTTACATATGTTTTGTATTCTTTTTAGTTGTGAGTTACATGGTGGGGGCAGATGCCATGTTCATTTCAGTGCTTAACTATCTAAAGGTTATATATGGTCCTAATTAAATAGATTAGGAGCTGACCATGCTTAGATGTCTCAGGAGAAAATCAAAAGGGAGACTAACTTATCTTCACTGTTTGCTGTTTGCTGAGCATGACGTACAGCAACGAGTGGGGACATGTATAAGGAAGATGACCTTCAGGACATGATTGAATAAGCACTGCTAACTCTACTCACTGGGCCCTGCTTTTTTATATTTCATGCTGGTCAATGCCCTTTTAATGATACGTTCTTTATTCTGCTATTCTAAGCCATTTTGTAGAGTAGGATCAATCACCACTCTTCTAGCTTTTGTCCATGTCTGTAATTTCTAACACATCACGGAGATCATTCATTGAAAACCTGTGCCTCTGGTCTTCTGCTACCTGATGCCTCTCAAAGGTATAACAATCCATGTTTCCTAAACTAGAGTGTGCACACAATCCACCCATACCAAGACTGTTCCGATTTTGATTCAATAGTTCTATGGTGGGGTTGGATTTTCTGCATTTCACGTAACTTCCTAGGAGCTACTGATATTGCTGGTCCCTGGACCACACGTTGAGTAGGAACAGTTATCTGTAGCCCAGTATTGTTCTCTTAAGTATAAGGAAACATGTGTACACGAAAGATGTATAACTTCTTACTATTAAGCCTTGTATTGCAAAACCTCTCAACAAAATCAACTATATGTTAGTTGGTACTATTTAAATTATTCCTGGGAGAGAATGCTATCCCATATCCTCAAGTACTTTCAGGATTCTCCAAGGGACATGCTGATCACACCGTGTATGTTAGACAGAAATGCTAGTTCATGAAATTGCTCATTCACATTGCGGGGAAGGGTGTCATAACCAACCACAGAAGGCAAATAGTATTAGCTTTGGGAAAAACTGAATCAAGGCCACTTTTGCCTCTTTTGGTTCTGAAAGAAAGACACCAGAGTGCAAACCACTCCCAGTTGGACTGTGAATTGCGTTTCCATTTCTACCCCTAAGGATTTGGGAGTTCAGTTTTGGTTTCTCCTCATCTAATCTGTGATGTACATTCACTTGCTTTACTGAAATTTCTTTCTCTTCTTTTAGCTCTGACTGATATGGAGCTTGTGGCCCAATCTATTATCTTTATTTTTGCTGGCTGTGAGACAACTAGCAGCGTTCTTTCCTTCCTTGTGTATTTATTGGCCACTCACCCTGATGTCCAGCAGAAACTGCAGGAAGAGATTGATGTGACTTTCCCAAATAAGGTGAGAGGGTGATACCCAGAGAGGGTGGGAGAAGGTGAAGGTTTAGCAAGAACGTCTCCTCCCCATTTCCTAGGAGAACTTTTGCAAAATGCAGAAGCATCAATTCTTACATCTGCACATTTAGGAAGGATGTATAGAGAAAAAAATAAATGGAGAAATTTAGGTAATATACATTATTCACAGAATATAAGATCTTTGAGAAAAAAAGCACTGGTGCTAGTAGACAGTTACCTGTTACCAAAATAGTGCCAAATAAAAGTCACACACAAAGTATTAGTGGCACCTAACTTTATGCATTTATTGCTCAAGTGTCCAGATAGCTATCTCTGTTGATGTTTGCTTGACCTGCCTTCGCCTGGCTATTGGCTGATCTAGGCTGGCCCTGGCTAGGCCGGCTGGGCTGACTCAGCCCCACACCCGTGCATCCATGCATCTCTCCCATTCCAGGAAACTAGCCTGGGTGTGTTCTTCTTGGGGCAATAACAGACAGCTAGAGCAAGAAGCCCAATCTCTGGCTGCCCTTCTAAACTCTGCTTGCATCCCATTGGCCAACATTCCATTGCTTCAAAGCAGGCCACATGGTCAACCCCAGAGTCAGAATGGAAGGACACCAGAACGTTAGGTGGCAAAGGGCACAAACACAGGAGGGGTCAAGAAATGGGGCCATTCATGCAGTTTACCACACTGGGTAATTTTGCTGAACAGAAGAGGCTTGGTATGTAGGAAAGAGCATCAGGTAGGATACAGAACACATGAATTTCAGTCCTGACTCTGATTTCCACACGGTGATCACCTTCCTAAGTCATAGGTCCTTCAAATATAAGGTAAGGATACATTTTAGGGCCTACCTAAATTAGAGATTCTCTTTCCTCTGTGGTAAAGCCCATATTGGGATCCATTCCATTGGAATGAGATCGAAAGGACAGTATGAGACAGAGCCCAGCTAGAGCACTGTGTTCCCCCATTTTTATAATAATAATTACAGTCTTAACAACAGCACTATTACCTCACATTTGCCTCTTACTGTGTATGTCTGCTTTAAATGCATTATACTTATAAATGAATTCAATCTTGGTAAAATTCTGTATTAGGATAGGCCAGGGTATGTTTCAGGCAGAGATGAACCTCACATCTCCCATAGCAAAGGTTTGCTTCTAACTCATATTTCTATATCCAACATGGATTGCAGGTGGATGATGGGTATGAGTGTCTGCTCCACATAGTTACTCAGGGATTCATGCTAAAGAGGCTCCACTTTCTTACAGCACTCTCTGGAATGTGAAGAGTTCATGGTGGCTACGGAATAAAGATCTAGTGTGGTGCTTACTGCCTTTTCAAATGTTTTGACCCCAAAGTGACATATATCCCCTCAGTTCACAGTCCATTTGCAAGGTCATGTTCCATAACTTCAGGTTCACTTAAAAATGTGGGGACAACATGGATATTGGGTGACCAGTGAATATCTCTGCCACCACACCGTGTGAAGGACAACTCCCATTATCTGCTAACAGCATAAGGAAAAGCTGAGCTTCAGAGGGATGAAATATCTTTTATACAGTCTACTGTCACTATGGTGAGGAACCCAAGCTATGGGCTGATGTTTGGCTCCCACGGCAAACACGTAACCTCTACAATGTTGCTCATGAAATATAACACCAAGTGGTAGCCACGTATGGCCCATGCAATTGTCAGATGTCTCTCTGCCCAAACCAGAATTCTTTGTGGTGTAAGGAGACTTGGACTCAGGGACCCGAGTGGCTTGTCTGAGATCC
Organism: Smutsia gigantea; assembly: GCA_032199065.1. NCBI lineage: Eukaryota > Metazoa > Chordata > Mammalia > Pholidota > Manidae > Smutsia > Smutsia gigantea. The sequence goes on from JAVSCE010007198.1 coordinate 60,945, forward strand.
TCAGAACTTATGGTCAAACCCAGAAGTGACAAATGGGGCATTATTCCAGCAACAGAGGAAGGCGATGTGGGTGGGGTTTTGATACGCTTCATGGCATTCTTGAGAGTCGACACTGTATGCCTGGCAGCATCTATTCACGCCCTTCTTTTGACATATTAGGTATAGCAAGGAACTAATTTCTCCCAAAATTATTTATAGAGATTTTATGTAATAGAGTGTTTATATAATAGAGTCCCCAAATTCTATATATATTATCACAGAGTTAGCTAGTAAGTAGGATTTTTCCACTACAAACTTTACATTGAATAGGGGATTTGTACCACCTTTTACATGGTCTCTCTCCTTTGTACAGATGTATGAGCTCCCTTGTAAAACAGTGACCTCGCCACATTTCACTTAACACTAAGGTTCAAAGTTTGAGACAGTTTGTCCAAATGAGAAACAAAAACCACGACATGGTAACGGGAGGGGTGTCAGGGCCTCCTCAGGGAGTGTCCCAGTGTCTCCTGTTGTCCTGTCTACTCTGCACACCTAATGGGCTGCTGAACAATCAAAGGACATGATTGATACTAAAATGTGTGTGAGTGGGAAGGTCCTTTACCAAAATGAATTATTCCTTGGAGTTCCTAATGCTCCAGCAGTACTGCCTAGACTGAGTTGGGAGTTGACCCCAAATCTCAATTTCTCTAAATCTCTTTCTTCCCAGACACTACCTACCTACGATGCCCTGGTGCAGATGGAGTACCTTGACATGGTGGTGAATGAATCTCTCAGATTATTTCCAGTTGCTGGTAGACTTGAGCGAGTCTGTAAGAAAGATGTGGAGATCAAAGGGGTGCTCATTCCCAAGGGGACAGTGGTGATGGTGCCCGTCTTTATTCTTCACAAAGACCCAGATCTCTGGCCAGAACCTGAGGAGTTCCGCCCTGAAAGGTACAGGGCCCCTGGAGAGGGAACCCACCCTGGTCTGGGCTGGTTTGAGCATATTCTCACATCTCTTGGCAGAGATGACAAACGTGTAGTTGTTTGATCATTTATTTGTACATCTTTTATTTTTAGGAGATTTTTTATTACAAGAATGATCATTGTTTATTGCCAAAGGTTTACACACTTATGATGAGAAAAAATTATAGCTGTCTACGTCTCAATACCGCAACACAGGTCTCATTAATAATGTGATGTTGTCCTTATGTGCATTTACATATATATATTATATATATGTAAATTTATATATTAGATGGTATTATGTCTTATTTAACTTTTAACCTTAATTTATTAGATATTAAACTATAAATAACATGCTATAAATGGGAGTGATTGTATGCATATTCATAATAGACTTCAGCACTGTCTAATTTTAGGTGTATACAATTTTTTCCTTTTAGTTTTTCTATGCTTTTCTCTTGAGCTCTCTGAATTTATCACCAATGTTCACATATTCCATATTTTGAAACATTGGTTGGCATTTTTTGTTTTTAAAATTTTTAATTGAGGTATAGATGATATACAATATTATATTGGTATAAAATATACAACATAGTGATTCAACAGTTATACACATTATTAAGTCCTCACCGAAACTACTGCAGTTACTATCTGTCAACATCAACAGATGTTACAGAACCACTGACTATATTCTCCATGCTGCAGTTCCATCCCCATGACCAACTTCTATTATCGTTGAGATTTTTGTGCCTCTTTATCCCCCTTATCCACCATGCCCACCCACACCAACCCTTCCCCCATGGTAACCACCAGTCACTTCTCAGTGTCTGTGAATGTACTGCTGTTTTATTCATTTTGTTTTGTTTTTAGAGTCCACATATATGTGACATCATATGGTACTTGTCTTTCTACATATGGCTTATTTCACTTAGCATAATATCCTCTAAGTCCATCATTGTTATCCCAAATGGCAGGATTTCTTTCTTTTTTTTTATAGCTGAATGATATTCCATGGTGTATATGTACCACCTCTTCTTTATCCATTCATCTATGTTGGACACTTCAGTTGCTTCCATATCTTGGTTATTGTAAATAATGCAGTGATAAACATAGAGGTGCACATATCTATATGACTCACATTTTGTTTTCTTCAGGTAAATTACTAGAAGTGGAATTACTGGGTTGTACACTATTTCTATTTTTAGTTTGTTGAGGACCCTCCATACTGCTTTCCTTAGTGGCTACACCAGTTTACATTGCCACCAACGGTGTAGGAGTCTTCCCATTTCTCCACATCCTCACCAACACTTGTTATTTCTGGTCTTTTGGATAGTGAGCATTCTAACTGGTGTGAGTGATTTCATTGTGGTTTCGATTTGCATTTCCATGATGATTAGTGATGTGGAGCATCTTCATGTGCCTGTTGGCCGTTTGTATTTTTTCTTTGTAAAAATGTCTGTTCAGGTCCCCTGCCCATATTTTCATTGGGTTATTTGATTTTTTGGGTGTTGAGGCATATTAGTTCTTCATATATTTTGGATGTTAATCCCTTATCAAATAACTCATGTATGAATATATTCTCCCATACTGTAGGTTCCTTTTTGTTCTGTTGATGGTGTCCTTTGCTGTACAGAAACTTTTTAGTTTGATGTAGTCCCACCTGTTCATTTTTGATATTGTTTCCCTTGCTCAGGGAGACATGTCCAGGAAAAAAACTGCTCATGCTTATGTTCAGGAGATTTTCCCTATGTTTTCTTCTAAGAGTTTACAGAGTTTACAGTTCCATATCTTATATTTAGATCTTTTATCCATTTCACATTTACTTTTCTGTATGGAGTTAAGACAGTGATCTGGTTTCATTTTCCTGCATGTAGCTGCCCAATTTTCCCAGGACCATTTATTGAAGAGTCTGTCTTTTCCCCATTGTATATTCATGACTTCCTTGTCATATATTAACTGACCATTCATGCATGGGTTTCTTTCTGAGCTCTCTATTCTGTTCCATTGATCTATGTTCTTGAACCAGTACAAAACTGTTTTGATTACAGTAGCTTTGTAGTACAGCTTGAATTGAGGGAATGTCATACCTCCAGGTTCTTCTTCTTTCTCAAGATTGCTTTGGCTATTTGGGGTCTTTTGTGGTTCCATATGAATTTAAGATTATCTGCTCTAGTTCATTGAAAAATGCCATTGGTATTTTTTTAGGGATTGCATTGAATCATTAAATTTCTTTGTGCCAGATGACCATTTTGACAATATTAGTTCTTCCTATCCATGAACTTGGATAGATTTCCATCTACTTGTGTCTTCTTTAATTTCTGTCCTGTGTCTTACAGTTTCAAGGTACAGGTCTTTCACCTTCTGGGTTAGTTCTATTCCTAGTTGTTTTATTCCTTTTGAGCAATTGTAAATAGAGTTGTTTCCAGGATTTGTCCTTCTGCTAGTTGGTTGTCTGTATATGGGAATCCAACATATTTATGTATATTAATTTTGTATCGTGAAACTGCTAAATCCAGTTAATAGTTCTAACAGTTTTTGGCGGAGTCCTTACAGTTTTCTATATATAGTATCAAGTCATCTGCAGATAGTGTCTGTTCTATGTCTTCCTTACCAATATGGGTGCCTTTTGTATCGTTATCTTCTCTGATTGCCGTAGTTAAGACCTCCAGTACTATTTTGAATGAAAGTGGTGAGAATAGGCATCCTTGCCTTGTTCCTGATCTTAGATGAAAAACTTACAGCTTTTCACCATTGAGTATGATGTTAGCTGTGGGCTTGTCATATACGGTCCTTATTATGTTGAAATATGTCCCCTCTGTACCCACTTTGTTAAGAGTTTTTATCATGACTGGATGTTGAATTTTGTCAGTGCATTTTCAGCAACTATTGAGATGATCAGATGGTTTTTATTCTTCCTTTTGTTAATGTGGTCTAATCACATTGATTTACAAATATTGTACCATCCTTGCATCCTCGGAGTAAACCCCACTTGGTTGTGATGGATGATCCTTTTGATGTTTTTTGATTATGATTTTCTAATATGTTGTTGAGGATTCTTGCGTCTATGTTCGTCGGGGATATTGGTCTATAATTATCCTTTTTTTTAGTGTGTTTGTCTGGTTTTGGTATTAGAGTGATGCTGGCCTCATAGAATGAGTTGGAAGTATTCCCTCCTTTCCTACATTTTGGAATACTTTAAGAAGGATTGGTATTAACTCTTCTTTAAATGTTTGGTAGAAGTCAACTGTGAATCCATCTAGTCCTGGAATTTAGTTACCTGGGAGTCTTTTGATTGCCAATTTTATTTTGTTACTGTTAATTGGTCTGTTCAGACCTTCTGTTTCTTCCTGGGTCAGTCTTGGAAGGTTGTACTTTTCTAGGAATTTATCTATATCTTCTAGGTTGTCCAATTTATTGGCCCAATATTTTTTATAGGATCCTCTAATAATTCTTTGAATGTCTGTGGTATCAGTTGTAAAATCTTTTTCATTTCTGATTTTGCTTATTTGTGTCCTCTCCCTTTTTTTCGTGAAAACTCTGGCTAGGGTCTCTGTTTTCTTTTGCTTCTCGAAGAACCAGCTCTCGGTTTCATTGAGTTTTTCCATTGTGTTGTTCTTCTTTATTTTATTTATTTCTGCTCTGATCTTTATTATGCCCCTCCTACTAACTTTGGTTTTCATTTGTTATTCTTTTTCTAGTTTCCTTAATTGTGAGCTTAGACTGTTTATTTTGGATTGTTCCTCTTTCTTGAGGTTGGCCTGTATTGCTATGTACTTCCTTCTTAGAACTGCTTTTGCAGCATCCACATATTTTGAACTGTTGTATTTTGTTTCCATTTGTCTCCATGTATTGCTTGATTTCTTCTTTGATTTGTTCTTTGATTCATTGATCATTTAGCCTCTTGTCTTTGTGGTTTCTTTTTGTTTTCTTTGATTAATTGACTTCTAGTTTCATACCATTATGATCTGAAAAAATGTTTCATACATTTTCAATATCTTTGAATTTATTGAGACTGTTTTTGTGTCCTAATATGTGATCTATTCTGGACAACATTCCATGTGCACTTGAGAAAAATGTGTATGCTGCTGCTTTGCAGTGGAAAGGTCTGAATATGTCTGTTAAGTCCGTCTGATCTAATGTGTTGTTCAACGTCTCTGTTTCCTTATTTATTTTCTGTCTGGATGTTCTGTTCAGTGATGTAAATGGTGTGTTAAGGTCTCTTAATATGATTGTGTGGCTGTCAATTTCCCCCTTTTACGTCTGTTCATATTTGTGTCATATATTTAGGTGCTCCTATGTTGACTGTATAGATATTTACAATTATTATATCCTCTTGTTGGCCTGATCACTTTATATTTGTCTCTTGTTACTTTCTTTGTTTTGAAGCCTATTTTGTCTGATAAAAGTACTGCTACTCCTTTTTTCTCTTTATTTGCATGAAATATCTTTTTTTCCATCCCCTCACTTTCAGTCTGTGTATATCTTTAGGTCTGAAATGAATGTCTTGTAGGCACATGTAGATGGGTCTTGTTTCTTTATCTGTCGTGCTATCCTATGTCTTTTGATTGCTGTATTTAGTCCACTTATATTTAAGGCAATTATTGATAGATATATACATGTTGCCATTTTATTAATTGTTTTCAGGCTGGTTTTGTAGTTTCTGTTCTGTTCTTCCTCGCTTATCTCATCTCTTATTATTTGATGTTTTTTGATGCTGTTATGCTTGGGTTTCTTTTTTTTTTAATTTTTGTGTATCCATTATATGGTTCATAGTCTGTTTCCTAAATATATAACAGTTTATATTAAATTGATGGTCACTCTATTTCTAACACAATCTGTAAGTACTCCTTTTTTATTCTTTCTCCTCCATAGTTTATGTGTAAGATGTCATAATCTACATCTCTTGTGTATCCCATGACTGATTTTATATATAGTTGATTTTACTACTTTTGTGTTTTTAACTTCATACTTGCTCAGTAAGTAACTGGCCTATTACTTTCACTGTAGGTTTGTTTTCATGGATGAAAACTATTTAGATTTAAGAACATTTCCAGCTACAGAAGTCCCTTTACATGTCCTGTAAGGCCAGTTTAGTGGTGGTGAGTTCATTTAACCTTAGTTTATCTGGGAAACTTTTAATCTCCCTTTCAATTCTGAATGGTAACCTCGCTGGTGGAGGATTCTTGGTTGTAGGTTCTTCCTTTCAATATACTAAACAGTTCATGCCACTCCCCTCTGGCCTGTATAGTTTCTGCTGAGGAATCTGCTGATAGCCTTAGGGAGTTTCCCTCATAGGTAACAATCCGCCTCTCTCTTGCTGCACTTAAGATTATCTCCTCTTTAATCTTTGTCACCTTAAATACTATATGTCTTTGTGTTGTCTCCCTGGGGTTCCTTCTGTTAGGGGCCCTCTGTGCTTCCAGGACCTGGGTGTCTATTTCCTTCCCCAGATTGGGGAAGTTTTTAGCTATTATTTCTTCAAAGAGAATTTTTACCCCTTTTTCTTCTCCTTCTTCTGGGACCTCTGTTATGTGAATATTGTTTCGTTTGGGGTTGATGCACAGCTCTCTAAGCATCCTCTCATGTTTAGAAATTCTTTTTTCTCTCTGTTTTCAGCTTGGTTGTTTTCCCATTCTCTAATTTCCAACTCACTGATTCTCTCCTCCACTTCCAGCAGTCTACTATTTCTTCCCTCTATTGTGTTTTTCATTTCAGTTATTGAATTCTTCATCTCTGAGTGGCTGTTTTTCAAATCTGTCTCTCTGATGAAGTTCTCACTGAGATCATCAATTCTTTTCCACAAGTCAGTGAGCATCTTTATGATGGTTGCTATGAAATCTTCATCAGGAAGATTGGTAATTTCTGTTTCACTTGGCCTCCTTTCTGGTGTCTCATCCTGTTCTTCTGTTTGGAACACATTCCTCTGCCTCTTCATTTCCTCTGGGTTGCTGTATATCTTCCTTTGTATTAGATGGATCACCTCTGCCTCCTGGTCCAGAGAGAAATGGCATCCTGTGGTGCGGAGAATCTCAGGACTCCTTGCTCCCCAGGGCCTGGTTTCACTTGGCAGTGGAGCCACAGTTCCTGTTCGTAGGCTGTGGGTGGGAAAAACTTTCAGCCTGCATGCTGGCAGTGGTTAGTCTCTGTCAGCAAAGGCTTAAAGATCCCCTCAGGGTGCCCCACTGCATGGGGTGCGGTGTTTCTGCAGGGATCGGTGTGAGCAGGGCCGCCATATGCATGCCCGGCAGCAAGTGGCAGCCACTGCTGGGTGAATGGTGCGGGCACAGCAGGTGCATGGGGAGTGAGACACAGGGCAGAGCCCCAAGGGAGATGGATCCTGCACTCGGAGCTGGTTCCCACAGGAGTCTCACCATTGGTCTGGGAGAAGGCTGGGAAAGCTGGGAAAGTCTCACTCTTCCTGCCAGATAGCAAATACTGATGGCTGCTGTGTGGAGCATGCCGCCAAGGCGGGTGGGCATGTGCATATGGAAGTGCTTCAGGGCTGAGCCATCAGCAAGGGGTATGGAGCATTTGGGTGTGGGTCCTGCAAGACCCCAAGGAGTTGGGCTGGAGAAGGGCTGGGAGAGTGTCATCCACCTGTCCTTCTCCCCTGTGGACATAGCCTCTGTCATCCCTGCCTTTTCAGCACACTTCCCACTGCTGGTTAATCTTTCGAAGTGCCTCCTCTGCGTTGGGTCTCAGCAGGACCTGTGGAGCTTGTCTGTTCTCCACAGGCATGAGGAGTCTCAACCTCCCAAAGGGCCCCTACTCTCCCTGGAGTCCAGCCCTGTTAATCACCAAAGCCCAGTGCAATGTGCACTCGTGTTGTCAGAAAAGATCTCCAGGAACATGTGTGCAGGGCTCCAGAGCACTTATCCCCTCCCCACTGTATTCCGCTCCTCCCACTTAAAAGTTTTTTTTTATTTTGGTATCATTAATCTACAATTACTATATGTGCAATATTATGGTTATTAAACAACCCCACTTCATCAGGTCCCCCCCACCAACCCCATTACAGTCACACTCCATCAGCGTAGTGAGATGCTATAGAATCACTACTTGTCTTCTCTGAGTTGTACAGCCCTCGCTGCGCCCCCCCAACATTACATCTGCTAATCGTAATGCTCCTTTTCCCCCATGTCTCTCCCTTCCTGCCCATCCTCCCCAGTCCCTTTCCCTTTGGTAACTATTAGTCCATTCTTGGGTTCTGTGAGTCTGCTGCTGTTTTCTTTCTTTCCTTTTTTTTTCTTTGCTCTTATGCTCCTCATATGAATGAAATCATTTGATACTTGTCTTTTTTGGCTTAGCTTATTTCACTGAGCATAATACCTTCTAGCTCCGACCATGTTGTTGCAAATGGTAGGATTTGTTTTCTTCTTATGGCTGAATAATATTCCATTGTGTATATGTACCACATCTTTATCCATTCATCTACTGATGGACACTTAGGTTGCTTCCATTTCTTGGCTATTGTAAATAGTGCTGTGATAAACATAGGAATGCATCTGTCTTTTTGAAACTGGGCTGCTGCATTCTTAGGGTAAATTCCTAGGAGTGGAATTCCTGGGTCAAATGGTATTTCTATTTTGAGTTTTCTGAGGAACCTCCATCCCGCTTTCCACAACGGTTGAACTAATTTACATTCCCACCAGCAGTGTAGGAGGGTTCCCTTTTCTCCACATCCTTGCAAACATTTGTTGTTGTTTGTGTTTTGGATGTTGGCCATCCTTACAGGTGTGAGGTGATATCTCATTGTGGTTTTAATTTGCGTTTCTCTGATTATTAGCGATGTGGAGCATCTTTTCATGTGCCTGTTGGCCATCTGAATTTCCTCTTTGGAGAAGTGTCTATTCATGTTCTCTGTCCATTTCTTAATTGGATTATTTTCTTTTTGTTTGTTGAGGTGCGTGGATCTCAACCTCTTATCGGATACGTCATTTATGAATATATTCTCCCATACTGTAGGATGTCTTTTTGTTCTAATGATGGTGTCTTTTGCTGTACAGAAGCTTTTCAGCTTGATATAGTCCCACTTGTTCATTTTTGCTTTTGTTTCCCTTGCCCGGGGAGATATGTTCATGAAGAAGTCGCTCATGTTTATGTCCAAGAGATTTTTGCCTATGTTTTCTTCTAAGAGTTTTATGGTTTCATGACTTACATTCAGGTCTTGATCCATCTTGAGTTTACCTTTGTGTATGGGGCTAGACAGTAGTCCAGTTTCATTCTCTTACATGTAGCTGTCCAGTTTTGCCAACACTAGCTGCTAAAGAGGCTGTCATCTCCGCATTGTATATCCAAAGCTCCTTTATCATATATTAATTGACCATAAATGTTTGGGTTAATGTTTGGATTTTCTATTCTGTTCCACTGGTCTGTGGGTCTGTTCTTGTGCCAATACGAATTTGTCTTGATTACTGAAGCTTTGTAGTAGAGCTTGAAGTCTGGGAGCATAATTCCCCCTGTTTTATTCTTCCTTCTCAGGATTGCTTTGGCTATTCGGGGTCTTTTGTGGTTCCATATGAATTTTAGAACTATTTGTTCCAGTTCATTGAAGAATGCTGTTGGTATTTTGATAGGGATTGCATTGAATCTGTAGATTGGTTTTGGTAGTATAGCCATTGTGACAATATTTATTCTGCCTAGCCTAGATCATGGGATGAATTTCCATTTGTTAGTGTCCTCTTTAATTTCTCTTAGGAGTGTCTTATAGTTTTCAGAGTACAGGTCTTTCACTTCCTTCGTTAGGTTTATTCCTAGGTATTTTATTCTTTTGGATGCAATTGTGAATGGAATTGTTTTCCTGGTTTCTCTTTCTGTTTGCTCATCATTAGTGTGTAGGAAAGCAACAGATTTCTGTGTGTTAATTTTGTATCCTGTAACTTTGCTGAATTCAGATATTAGGTCTAGTAGTTTTGGAGTGGAGTATTTAGGGTTTTTTATGTACAATATCATGTCATCTGCAAATAGTGACAATTTGACTTCTTCTTTACCAATCTGTATGCCTTGTATTTCTTTGTTTTGTCTGATTGCCATGGCTAGGACCTCCAGTACTATGTTAAATAACAGTGGAGAGAATGGGCATCCCTGTCTTGTTCCCGATCTTAGATGTAAAGCTTTCAGCTTCTCGCTGTTAAGTATGATGTTAGCTGTGGGTTTGTCATATATGGCCTTTATGATGTTGAGGTACTTGCCCTCTATACCCATTTTGTTGAGAGTTTTTATCATGAATGGATGTTGAATGTTGTCAAATGCTTTTCCAGCATCTACGGAGATGATCATGTGGTTTTTGTTCTTCTTTTTGTTGATGTGGTGAATGATGTTGATGGATTTTTGAGTGTTGTACCATCCTTGCATCTCTGAGATGAATCCCACTTGATCATGGTGTATGATCCTCTTGATGTATTTTTGAATTTGGTTTGCTAATATTTTGTTGAGTATTTTTGCATCTATGTTCATCAGGGATATTGGTGTGTAATTTTCTTTTTTGGTGAAGTCTTTGCCAGGTTTTGGTATTAGAGTGATGCTGGCTTCATGGAATGAGTTTGGAAGTATTCCCTCCTCTTCTATATTTTGGAAAACTTTAAGGAGAATGGGTGTTATTTCTTCTTTATATGTCTGGTAAAATTCAGAGGTGTATCCATCTGGTCCAGGGTTTTGTTCTTAGGTAGTTTTTTGATTACTGAATCAATTTCTTTGTGGGTAATTGGTCTGTTTAGGTTTTCTGTTTCTTCCTTGGTCAGTTTTGGAAGGTTGTATTTTTCTAAGAAGTCCATTTCTTCTAGATTTTCCAGCTTGTTAGCATATAGATTTTCATAGTATTCTCTTATAATTCTTTGTATTTCTGTGGATCTGTCCTAATTTTTCCTTTCTCATTTCTGATTCTGTTTATGTGTGTAGATTCTCTTTTTCTCATACTAAGTCTGGCTAGCAGTTTATCTCTTTTGTTTATTTTTTCAAAGAACCAGCTCTTGGTTTCATTGATTTTTTCTATTTTATTCTTCTCAATTTTATTTATTTCTTCTCTAATCTTTATTATGTCCCTCCTTCTGGTGACTTTGGGCCTCATTTGTTCTTCTTTTGCCAATTTCACTAATTGTGTCTTTAGACTATTTATTTGCGATTGTTCTTCCTCCTTTAAATAGGCCTGGATTGCAATATACTTTCCTCTTAGAACTGCCTTTGCTGCATCCCACAGAAGTTGTGGCTTTGTGTTATTGTTGTCATCAGTCTCCATATATTGTTTGATCTCTGTTTTTATTTGGTTATTTATCCGTTGATTATTTAGGAATATGTTATTAAGCCTCCATGTGTTTGTGAGCCTTTTTGTTTTCTTTATACAATTTATTTCTAGTTTTACACCTTTGTGATCTGAGAAGTTGGTTTGTAGAATTTCAATATTTTTGAATTTACTGATGTTCTTTTTGTGGCCTAGTATGTGGTATATTCTGGAAAATGTTCCATGTGCACTTGAGAAGAATGTGTATCCTGCTGCTTTTGGGTGCAGAGTTGTGTAGATGTCTTTTAGGTCCGTCTGTTCTAGTGTGTTGTTCAGTGCCTGTGTCTTTACTTACTTTCTGTCTGGTTGATCTGTCCTTTGGAGTGAGTGGTGTGTTGAAGTCTCCTAATATGAATGCCTTGCTTTCTATTTCCTCCTTTAATTCTGTTAGTATTTTTCTCATGTATGTTGGCGCTCCTGTGTTGGGTGCATATATTTTTTAAATGGTTATATCCTCTTGTTGGACTGACCCCTTTATCATTATGTAATGTCCTTCTTTATCTCTTACTACTTTCTTTGTTTTGAACTCTATTTTGTCTGATACAAGTACTACAACACCTGCTTTTTTCTCCCTGTTGTTTGCATGAAATATCTTTTTCCATCCCTTCACCTTTAGTCTGTGTATATCTTTAGGTTTCAGGTGAGTCTCTTGTAGGCAGCATATAGATGGGTCTTGCTTTTTTATCCATTCTGTTACTCTGTGTCTTTTGATTGGTGCATTCAGTCCATTTACATTTGATATGTACTTATTGCCATTGCTGGCTTTAGATTTGTGGTTACCAAAGCTGCAAGGGTAGCTTCTTTACTATCTAGCAGTCTAACTTAACTTTCTTGTTAAATTATTATAAACACAGTCTGATGATTCTTTATTTCTCTCCCTTCTTATTCTTCCTCCTCCATTCTTTATATACTAGGTGTTTTATTCTTTGCCTTTAGTTAGTATTTGGATGGTCTGCTTTCTTTGCTATGATTTTATTTTCTCTGGTGACATATTTTTAGCCTTAGGAGTGCTTCCCTCTAGAGCAGTTCCTTTAAGATGTCCTGCAGAGGTGGTTTATGGGAGGCAATTTCCCTCAGCTTTCACTTGTCTGGAAATTCTTTAATCCCTCCCTCAAATTTAAATGATAATCGTGCTGGATACAATATTCTTGGTTCGAGGCCCTTCTGTTTCATTATGTTAAATATATGATGCCATTCTCTTCTGGCCTGTAAGGTTTCTGTTGAGAAATCTGATGATAGTCTGATGGGTTTTCCTTTGTAGGTGATCTTTTGTCTCTCTCTAGGTCCCTTTAATACTCTGTCCTTATCTTTGATCTTTGCCATTTTAATTATTATGTGTCTTGGTGTTTTTTTCCTTTGGTTCCCTTGTGTTGGGAGATCTGTGGGCTTCTATGGTCTGAGAGATTATTTCTTTCCCCAGCATGGGGAAGTTTTCAGCAATTATTTCTTCGAAGACACTTCCTATCCCTTTTTCTCTCTCTCTCTCTCTTCTTCTGGTACTCCTATAATGTGAATATTGTTCCGTTTGAATTGGTCAGACAGTTCTCTTAATATTCTTTCAATCCTAGAGATCCTTTTATCTCTCTCTATCTCAGCTTATCTGTATTCCTGTTCTCTGATTTCTATTCCATTAACAGTCTCTTGTATCTCGTCCAGCCTGCTACTAAGCCCGTCGATCGCGTGTCTCATTTCTGCATTGTCTTTTGTCACTTCCCTCACTTCGTCCCTCAGCTCTTGCATTTTTCTCTGTAGATCCATCAGGATGGTTATGACTTTTATTCTGAATTCTTTTTCAGGAAGATTGTGCATGTCCATCCCATCAGGCCCCCTCTCAGGGGTTGTCTGGCTGATCTTAGTCTGGACCATATTCTTCTGTCTTTTCATGGTGATAAAAGTGGTTGCCTGTAGGCGCCTCATGTGTCAACTGGGAGAACAAAGTCCCTTCCTGCTTGTTGTTCTCCTTGCCCTTCTCCCAGGCCTGAGCTATTTAACTGCACACCGGGAGGCAGTCTCTGGGATAATCCCCTGAACTGCATGTGTGCAGGGTCGCCCTCAGCCTAGACCTGCTTCTGGGGCTCTTCCCACTTAGTGGCGCACATGCCGAGAGTCTGTGTCTCCAGCCAGAGAGGGAATGAATGGCAGGCTGCAGATCTCTATGGGAAGCCTCGTTGTGGCTGCTTTGCCCGGCCGCTGGCCATGGGGTCTGAAATTCCCCAAGACTCCCAGCCTGCTGGGCTGAGTGTGCTGGGATGATTTTGTTCTGCTGTTGGGCCCTTGTCTCTTTAAGACTTTTAAAAAAGTGCCCGCTTTTCTTTTGTCCTGGGGAGCTGGCTGAAAGGACTCGCTTGCATTCTCCATCTCAGGTCCTGCACTTCTATTTCTCTAATCTCCGATACACCACGTGGTGTGGGTCTGTGTTCCTGGGGCAGATCACCAGGCTCCTTCTTTGGCAGGCCTGTGCTTCCACTCCCTCCCCGCTCTGAATCTTTTCCTCCTGCCGGTGCGCTGGGGTGGGGGAGTGCTCGGGTCCCAGCGGGTCGTGGCTTTGTATCTTACCCGCTTGGTGAGGCGCTGAGTTCTCGCAGGTGTAGCGGTACCCTGGCTGTTGTCCTGTATCTTCTTGTCTCTCTTTTAGGAATAGTTGTATTTGTTGTATTTTCATAAATATATATGGTTTTGGGAGGAGATTTCCACCACCCTGCTCATGCTGCCATCTTTTTTCAAATCCTCCTCCCACTTTTTGCCTGGGATGGGAGAAGAGCGTGGGTCCCTGGTCATGCTCTGCCTTTACCCTTTTCTCTGTGGTCTTCTCTTCTTCGCCAGGTGTGCTGGTCTATTCTGCAGTCTTCAGGCAGTTTTCAGGGTTAGTTGTATTTGCTGTAGTGGCTTCCTTCCTGTGCATGTAGGAGGTGGTTTCCGCCCTGCCATCCCATTAAACCATCTTTTCTACCACAATCCCCCATTTGCTCTTGAGTTATTGCAGAGAGCAGGCTGAGGACCTGTGGGACGTCCTCCCTGCAGGGTAAGCAGCCTCATGAGGGTGGAGGGGGGCTCAGGTTCCCGGTACTGCCTGTGGCTGAAGTTCCGTGCCAGCTCCCTCCTCTTTGGCATGGGGTGACTCTTCCAGAATGAAGTCATATGCTCCTCAGACAAGGAGACGTCCTCCTCTGGTGGGTCTTGAGCTCGCTTTTCTGGGAATGCAAGACCAATGTCTGCTGTGGGCACAGGGTGAGCTCTGCAAAGAGTTGATGCCTTCCTACGTGTTGGGTTGGTGAGCAGAATTTGGAATGAGCTCTGGGGAACTACCTGGGATGTAGGCTCTTTGTCCCCTGACTAATAGCCCTTGGGTGGAAGGACCTTATTGTGTTTTCCAAGGTGTCCCTAGTGCTAGCATAGTGTCTACACATAGTACTTGCTGAAAGCGATGTCACAGTTGAGCAGGTGTTGTTTGTTGGGACCAGCGGTCTTCTGTGTGTCCTCAAAGGTCAGCATTCCAGCCTCCTGCATCTTCACGACCACAAAGCAGAGACCACTTACTGTCCTCCCCTTTCCTTCATCCAGGCATCAGAGTGAATGCTTACCCTTGTCAGGGACAGGGTCAGGCAGTGAGATCTAATGGTTAAAAAATGCCTATTTGGAGGGGTTTTGGCTGAAGTGTAAGTGTTTCTGACATATACACAAGCATTTCCCTAGACACGTCTGTGGAATACTTTCAGTGCATCTGTGTGAGCCCACAGCCTGCCCAGCCACCATTAACCCGTGTTACCACCCCACCACACACCAGTGCTATTCTCCAAATTCCCACAATATTCAAAGGCACACACCCTATATTTATCGCAGCACTATTTACAATGGCCAAGAAATGGAAGCAACCTAAGTGTCCATCAGTAGATGAATGGATAAAGAAGATGCGGTACATATACACAATGGAATATTATTCAGCCATAAGAAGAAAACAAATCCTACCATTTGCAACAACATGGATGGAGCTAGAGGGTATTATGCTCAGTGAAATAAGCCAGGTGGAGAAAGACAAGTATCAAATGATTTCACTCATCTGTGGAGTATAAGAACAAAGAAAAAACTGAAGGAACAAAACAGCAGCAGACTCACACAACCCAAGAACGGACTAACAGTTACCAAAGGAAAGGGACTGGGGAGGGTGGGTGGGAAGAGATGGATAAAGAGAAAAAGGGGCATTACGATTAGCACACATAATGGGGGGGGGGGTGACGGGAAGGCACTATAGGACAGAGAAGACAAGTAGTGACTCTAAAGCATTTTCTATGCTGATGGACAGTGACTGTAATGGGGTATGTGGTGGGGACTTGATAATGGGGGAAATCTAGTAACCACAATGTTTCTCGTGTAATTGTGTATTAATGATACCAGAAAATAAATTCAAAGGCACAGCATTTGTATCTATTCCAGAATGTTCTCTAAATAATGACTCTTTGCATAATATATAACTATATTGCCATTGTCATTTTCCCCATATCTACATATTTCCTTAACATAATCAAATGTTGTGGAATGAGATTTGAATAACTCATAGGTCTAACCTTGAAGGTCACAGACAGACAAGGAGATCCGTGATTATACTGCAGTAGAGCAGAGCCTGCGGCCCACGTGAATCACCTGACTTGAGCGAATCTGTGGAGAGAGGGAGCAGAGGAGGAGCGGGGGTGAACAGGAAGGGGAGAGAAGGGAAAATACCAGCTTAAGTATTAGGACACCCGTCTCCTGCTCTGTCCTCCATGGGCATCTGGCCGGGTAAGTCGGGGGAGGCAGGAAGCCCCTCTTCCTTCAGTCAAGCTCATTTCCTACTTGCCTTTGAGCGTGGGTACCTCCCCACCGTGAATGCAATTTTAGTGTTCATAGATGCATTTCTTTTTACTGACATTCTTCTCATGTCTTCAACGAGGCTGAAAGCCCCTGCAGGGCAAAGGGGACGGGAGGAGCTGCAGGTCAGATTCCCTCACTGAGTGCCCGTGGCGGGACTTCCTGGCTCGTCCACAACCTGGTCCCATGGCTCCTGGCGGAGGAGCCTAAGTGAGGTCCCCATCGCGGACCTTTGCTGTTCTCATGTTTCTTTAACTTGTCTTCATCTACTATTGTGGATCAGGTTCAGTAAGAAGAACAAGGATGGCCTGAATCCCTATACATACGTGCCTTTTGGAAGTGGACCCCGAAACTGCATTGGCATGAGGTTCCCTCTCCTGAACATGAAACTTGCTATCGTCAGAGTCCTGCAGAACTTCTCCTTCAAACCTTGTAAAGAAACACAGGTCAGACAGATAACTCACTGGATAAATAATGTTCATTGGGGGTTTTTCTAAACTAAGAGATATATATGTCTATATTAGTATAAGGGAATGTGTTCTATTCAAAGAACAATTTGCTCCATAGGCCAGAGAATCTATGTGGAGCCACGGGGGAGTCTGGGGTCCTCAGCTGTGGACCACGAAGTGTGTGGCTTTATAAAGAGCCAACAGTAAAGGTCGCCTATGGCGCATGCAGTTACTGTGATGTGATGATGCACAGGCCTTTGAACTTGAGCGAAGTTTAATTTCGGTTTCCCGGGCCCAGGAAGGAGGGGTGTGTGGGCACAGTCATGCATTTAATGTGCAGGCCGTCTAGAAGAGGAGGAGGATGGACAGGGTTTCCCTGTCATTTGTGGCTTTAGTGCAGCTGTGGGCTTTCCTGTAAGTGTGGACAAACAGGACCCTGGACCCTGAGTGCCGCCTGGGGTGGGCAGGTCCTCTCACAAGCTCCCGGCCATGCACAGCTCGGCACTTCTGTGCCCCCAGGATAGCGTGCTTGCCCCGAAGTCACAGAGATTAGCAGGTGACTCTGCTTGGGTCCCCCGCAGGAAGGAGTGATGGGCGAATAGGGGGCTCAGAGTGTCCGTCCAAACCCTGCAGGTCTTCACAAGTTCACTACTTGCCCTACACTCAGGAGACACCAGATGTTAGAAAATAGGCATAATCCCTCCCACGACCTCAGACATGAACTGATGGTTCCACCGGGCTGGGCGATGGGATGCTTTAGAAGTGAGGACAGACCTGCCATGTGTTGTACACATGACACATAGGATCACACCATAGGTTTCAACATACACAAAATCAACTCGATGTGGCTTTTCAGAATTGCTTGCCCTAATGCCTAAGAATGTGGTTTGCATTTTTAAAAAACTCATCCTTTTTACTTAAACTTTAAATCAAAACAGATCACATGCCAACACGACTGTATCTCCACCCTGGTACACAGCGGCTGCCCCACAGATAATTTGTTGAATGAATGAGCGATGAGCTTTCACCATCCCGTCCTGGCACAGCTCACAGAATAAGTGCAGGGAGGGGGCTGGGGACCGTGGTCCTGTTGTAAGATGCTCAAGTGCTGGGGAGGTCACGCACAACATGGTGACCTTCCCTGACGCTGCCCCATGGCACACGTGAGGGGTGTGAAGAGAGGAGATGCTAAGAATTCTCATTGCAGGAAAAAAAATTTCTTTTTCCTTTTTGGTATCTATGAGATGACTATGTTAACTATGCTTATTATAATAAATTCTTGATTTATGTAAGTCAAATCATAATGCCGTACCCCTTACGTTTGCACACTACTGTATGTTAATACCTCAATGAAAGTAGAAATAATGTAAACCAAAAAGATAATAAGGTAATACTGCAAAGAACTTTATGTCCATACATGTTATAACAGAAATTAAATAGACCAGTTCGTTGAAAGAGGGAAGCGTTAAAATTCACTGAAAGGAAAAATAGATAACCCTACTCTCCCTATATCTTTGAAATATATTGACTGATAGTTAAAAAAAAAGAATCAAAATATATGATGCTAAAAATAGTTTTTAGATGTTTGTATTATTAATGTACCTTGTCTGCTTGCTTCTGTTCTTGGCTGGCCTCATTAACTGGTTCTCATATGTTCGATTACCTGTGGCAGATCCCCGTGAAATTAAGCATGAAGAGACTTCTTCAACCGCAAACACCCATTGTTCTAAAGGTTGAGGTGAGAGATGCAACCTGGAGTGGGGCCTGACTTTCGCTGAGGATTCCGCTCTGTTCTTCGGGGAAGCTGGATCCCACACCACCAGAGACCTCGGCTGACTCTGGGAATAAACCCCGGGATGAAGAGGCTGTTAATGCAGTGACGTGATGAGTAGGGCTTCCGTATCTTCACTTCCCTTCCCGGTGTCCCAGGGGAGTAGCATATGCTCTGGTCACACGCGGGAGGACACGAATGAGCCCCAGCTTATCTGGTTCTCCAGGACTCTCTCTGTCCACCCCGAGTGAGGACCGTCTGCTCCTCCTGAGCACTGATCAGGAATGAAATTTCTCAACAATTTCATCAGTCAACTCTGATGAAAACAGGAATTATTGCGGTAACGATTATAGCACGTTTTACTTTGAATTTCTATATTAGGTATTACATTGATCAAGTCAATAAACATCTCTCTACAAGGTGTTGTCTGATGCCTTTGTGCACATCAGGGGGAATCTATAAACCGAACATAGAGATCCAGGGACTAAATGTTCTTGACCTTCCCGATCACTGGGTGGGGGGTGGGCTGTCTCAGAAATCCAATTGTATTAGTAGCTGAAAGTCCACTGTAACCTTTCCTGTTGCTTAGTGTATTCATTCTTAATCCTACCTTTTTGGAGCACATATCTCTTGTAACACTCAGCTGAGGCACTTAATTTTATATTTTTTATCTTTGATTGACTTAGTGTTTTCATTCCATCTCCCCTGATGTTTCTGGAATGAAGGAAACATGTTTGCTTACACCTCTGTATTTCAAGCTTAACTCCCCACTGTCTTCACACAGTGAACATAGAATAAAAGATGGTCGATTGGTCAATTGATTGAGCAGAAAAGCGAACAGCATTTGTGAGTTTTAGCTCGTAAAAGACGGCTACAAACCCCTTTACCCAAAGCTCCACCCTCCGTACTCCAGTGCCTTACAAGGGGCTTATAGCATTGCGCCTGGGACCTTTTGTGTGATGCCATAACAACTGGCATAATGATTCATTAATTGCTCTGTTCACCAGAGTGATGTGGACTCTGCACTGTCCACGGTGAGGTGGCCATAACAAAATACCACAGACTGGGTGGCTTAAACAGCAGAGCCTCATCCTCTCCCTGTTCCGGAGGCACGCGTCCAAGGTCAAGGTGTGGCAGGGTGGTTCCTACTGGAGAGGAGGGAGAATCTGCCCCAGGCCTCTTCCAGCTTCCGGGGCTGCCGCTCTCCTTGGCGCTCCCTGGCTAGTGGCCATGTCAACCTAACCTCTGCCTCCGTCCTCACAAAGCTGCCTCTTCTGCCTGTGTGTCTCCATGTCTCTTCCTGTGAGGACACTGGTCACTGAGTTAGGACCCACATGCTCCAGGGTGACCTCATCTAACTAATCACACCTGCAAGGGCTATTTACAAATAAGGCCGCATGCTGAGGCTGCTGGTGACCGGGACTGGGGGAAACACTGGGCAGCCTGCACAGAAGGGTATCTGCAAGCCCAACTCTTTCCTGCACAGACATGAAACAAACCTCCCCCCTCCTGACTCAGGGGCGCCCGGTTCTGTGGCCCTTGGGCCCCCAGTTGGGCGTCAGCTTGCTCCTTGTCTCCCCAGAGCTGCGGGCCTCAGAGATGATGAGGGCCTGACTAGGGCAGGGAATTGGGGGTGAGAAGAGGTGGGAAGCTCCCTCTAATAAACTCTGCCTGCTTTCTTCCTTTCGAGTTCAGTGTTCATTTCTGTAACAGTGAAACTCCAGAACGTGGTGTCTGGGGGTCCGGTAACAGCTAGACACCCAGGGCACACATGACATAATCCCATTCATGTCAACGTCTCACGTGGGTGAGGCCACAAGACAGAATGTGGGCTGGCGGTGGCCAGGGCCTGCGGAGAGGAGAGGGCCCAGGGCGCAGCTCCGTGCCGGGCTCCCCGGTGTCCCTGCTCCAGCAAGGCTCCTCCGCACCCTGAGGGTGTGTTTGCAAATCCGCAAAGTGGGAGTAAAGTAATCCCCTGGCTGCTTATGTCACGGGTTCGTTGTGAGGACCCGTGAGGGAGACGTGAGAGCACTTGGTAAGCTGCGCGCTGCGGCGGGGATACCGCGGTGGTTCCCGAGGAAGGAGCCTCTGGGCGGAGCAGAGAGTGAGCAGCCGCTGGACGTCCCCCTCCGCCTCCTCCCTTTGCTGAAGGTCTCCCGGGGGGGTGGCAGGACTGGGTCAGGAAAGAGGGCAGCCTCACCCGCCCCGTCCACCAGCTGCTGGGGCCTCACCTGGTCTCTGGTTGGGGCAAAGGGCGGGGCTCAGCCCCTTCACAAGGCCTGGGCCCTACTGCTGGGCCCCCCGCTAGTTCTGAGCCTGGGGGAAACTGAAGACCTCGGGCTCTAGGGCTTGACAACCACATTTGAATCCCAGCCCCGCTAGGAAATTGGTTACGAGACCATGTCTGGCACTTATCCTTTCTGCACCCCGTTTGCTCACCTGTAGAATAGGGGCATGGAGTGCCTATCCCAGAGGTCTGTTGGGCAGATTGGACAGTTACTGCAGGCCAGCACTCAGCAGCAGCCGCTAGGGGATTTTGCTGAGGTGAGGTCCCGCTCTGTGTGGTGTGCCCCTGTCTGTACTTCCCCACTGGGACGTCTCCCTATTCAGAGCTCAGACCTCGATGGGCTGTCTTCTCCCAGGCCCATCCTGCCCCTTCTTTGCCCCCTCTTCCCCTCAGGAGCCCCTGGTTCCTACTGGCCAGGGGCCCCCAGGCATTAAATGACAGATAAGTGGAGGAGAGCAGAGGGGAAGGAGGGATGCTTCAGAAAGTCCTCGTGGGGCACAGAGCTGAGCCAGGCAGGCGCACCTGCAGGGGCCTGTGGTGGGGATGAGTTCCTCTCAGTCAGGCCTGGTCAGCGTCCCTCATGGCCGGATGCAGGGATGGACCCAGGCCGGCCCACACACTTCCAAAACTCGGTTCCCATGGACTCTGTCGTCTTCATGTCTTTTCAAGGGGAGATGTCACCCAACAAACCGATCATGGGCTGGCTAGCCCAGCACACAGCATCCGAACACTGACATCGGGACAGTGAAGGAAAGCAGCAGGCTTCCTACAGACTCTGGGTACAGATTGCAGGGGTTTTTATGGGCAAAGATACGGGGGAACAGGGTGCACCATCAGCTCGTGCACATTCTCCTGACGCGTCCCCGGTGAGGGCATGGGGGGCATTCTGTGTCTCAGTCGGCAGTGTTCTGGCCCCACCTGTCTGGGCCTCCCTGCTTGTAGCCAGCAGGGGGTCTGCCTGATGGGGTCTGAGAACCTGCAAGAACATCTCAGTACACGTATAAGAGATTATTGGCACCTTTAACGGGAACCAGGGGCTCCTTGTTATGTTTATTGAGCGTGCCTTATCTCCTTATCACAACCTGTCCTTTTCTAACCCCCAACTGCTTGTCAACACACCTCTGTGGGGCATGGGATTCTCTTAGATGTGTTAACGAGAAGTCTGAGAGGCTTCTCCATAAAGGGGCCCACCTGCTCTGTTTCAGAGAGTTTGAGGAAGAAAGAAGGGTCCACAGTATCCCTGGTTCATGCTGGTCTCAGCCGGTGGACAGTAAGTCGTCCATCCAGAAACACCTGCGGGGCTTGCCCGGGCCTGGGGGCTTCCCACTGCATCTCCCCTTTCCACCCAGTGTTACCACCGAGCGAAACTTTTGGTTCTTACTATGAATGTGGATGCCCTTCAGCAACGACCATCGAGAAAGTCTGCAAAAGAGAGGTTTCTCCCTTACAAGACCCGGAGATTACACAGCACACCTGGGCCCCACAGCGAGCTCAGGTAGAGCGAGCAATCGGTTGGGGCCCTTTTTTAATTGGGATCCGGGGAGGGGCCCCTAGGGGTTCCTGGGCTCACGCCTTCCTGCTCAACTGGAAACATGAGAGGAAGAACTTGAAGGTGGGGAAGAGAAACCACGGGGGCCCCAGTGGGCAGTCAACCCAAATCAAGGAAGAGCTGTCCCTCAGAGGAGCCTCCATGGGGGAGGAGGCCTGGCTCTTCATCTGCCCTGAGGCCGGCAGGGGGCCTCCGGGAGTGGGTGCCTCTGAAATGGAGGCCTTGGCAATCAAGGCTGAAGCCAGCCGTCTGCTCCACAACAAACAACTGCTTGTTCACTTATAACAACAAATAAGTGAAATCATATAGTATTTGTCTTTCTCTACCTGGTTTATTTCACAGAGCATAATACCCTCTAGCTCCATCCATGTTGTTGCAAATGGCAGGATTTCTTTTCTTTTTATGGCTGAATACTATTCCATTGTGTATATGTACCACTTCTTCTTTACCCATTCCTCTACTGATGGACACTTAATTTGCTTCCAAATCTTGGCTACTGCAAATAGTGCTGCAATAAAATAGGGGTGCTTATGTCTTGTGAATCGGGGATTTTGTTTTCTTCAGGTAAATTCGTAGGAGTGGAATTACTGACTAAAATGGTATTTCCATTTTTAGTGTTTTGAGAAACCACCATGCTGCTTTTCACAGCAGTTGCACCAGTTTATAGTCCCTCCAACAGTGTAGGACGGTTCCCCTTTATCCACTGATGGAGCAGTCCTATAGATAAGCAGTTTTACGGTCTTCTGGAAACACAAAGTCCTACATGCCGGAGTCTGCAAACAGCTCGGGCTGCAGACTTGTTATCGCAGGTGAAGCAAGTCTAAGGAAGCTGGCTGCACACACCAAAGTTCAGAGGACGGAGTTGAACCAGAGTTCAAGGAACCATATCAACGTAAAGATTGCTCTGTGTTCCTTTTCTCTCCCTGGGAAAGAATAATTTAGCCTTGAGGTCTGGGAAAGAATAATTTAGCCTTGAAGGCTGAGACATAAAAATAACACGGAGACTGCAGAGGCAGAGAAGTTCCTCAAGTCAGTGTGTGTGTGTGTGTGTGTGTGTGTGTGTGTGTGTGTGTGTGTCTTTGCTTGTCTTTTTTGTTCATCCCGTGGTCGACAACACTCCACACATTTGGCAGCATTTGTTATTGTCTTTGGATGGTGGCCATTCTAACTGGTGTGAGGGGATATCTCATTGCAGTTTTAATTTGCATTTGCCTGCTGATTAGCGATGTGGAGCATCTTTTCAGGTGCCTGTTGGCCATTTGTTTTCTTCTTTGGAGAAGTGTCTTTTCAGATCCTCTGCCCATGTTTTGATTGGGTTATTTGTTTTTTGGGTGTTGAGACATATGAGTTCTTTATATATTTTCTATGTTAACCTCTTGTCACATGAGTCATTTATTAATGTATTCTCCCATACTGTAGGATGTCTTTTTTGTTCTGCTGATGGTGTCCTTTGCTGTACAGAAGCTTTTCAGCTTCATATAGTCCCACTTGTTCATTTTTCCTTTGTTTCCCTTGACTGGGGAGATATGTTCATGAAGAAGTCGCTCATGTTTATGTCCAAGAGATTTTTGCCTATGTGTTCTTCTAAGAGTTTTATGGATTCATGACTTATATTCCGATCTTTCATACATTTTGAGTTTATTTTTGTGTATGGAGTTAGACAGTAGTCCAGTTTCATTCTCTTCCATGTAATTGCCCAGTTTTGCCAACACCAGTTGTTGAAGAGGCTGTCTTCTCCCCATTGTATATTGATGACTCCTTTATCATACTTTAATTGACCATAGATGCATGTGTTTATATCTGGGTGCTCTATTCTGTTCCATTGATCTATGGTTGTGCTCTTGTTCCAGTACCAAATTGTTTTAATTACTGTAGCTTTGTAGTAGAACTTGAAGTCATGGAGCGTAAACCTCCCAGCTTTGTTCTTCCTTGTCAGGATTGCTTTGGTATTCGGGGTATTTTGTGGCTCCATACGAATTTTAGAACTATTTGCTGTAGTCATTGAAGAAGGCCGTTGGTATTTTGATAGGGATTGCATTGGCTCTATAGATTGCTTTAGGCAGGATGGCCATTTTGAAAATATTAATTCTTCCTAACCATGAGCATGGGATATATTTCCATTTTTTGGTGTCTTCTTTAATTTCTCTCATGAGAGTCTTGTAGTTTTCAGAGTATAATTCTTTCACGTTCTTGGTTAGGTTTATACCTGGGTATTTTATTCTTTTTTTTTTAATAGTTTATTTTGGTATCATTAATCTACAGTTACATGTGCAATATTATGGTGATTAAACTAGTCCCTTCATCTTGTCCCCCCCACCAACCCCATTACAGTCACTGTCCATCAGCATAGTGAGATGCTATAGAGTCACTACTTGTCTTCTCTGAGTTGTACAGCCCTCCCTGTGCCCCCGCCAACATTACATCTGCTAATCGTAATGCCCCTTTTTCCCTCTTATCCCTCCCTTCCCACCCATCTTCCCCAGTCCCTTTCCTTTGGTAACTAATAGTCCGTTCTTAGGTTCTGTGAGTCTGCTGCTGTTTTGTTCCTTCAGTTTTTTTCTTAGTTCTTATACTCCACATATGAGTGAAATCATTTGGTACTTGTCTTTTTTGGCTTGGCTTATTTCACTGAGCATAATACCCTCTAGCTCCATCCATGTTGTTGGAAATGGTAGGATTTGTTGTCTTCTTATGGCTGTATAATATTTCATTGTGTATATGTACCACATCTTCTTTATCCATTCATCCACTGATGGACACTTAGGTTGCTTCCATTTCTTTGCTATTGTAAATAGTGCTACGATAAACATAGGGGTGCACCTGTCTTTTTCAAACTGGGCTGCTGCATTCTTAGGTTAAATTCCTAGGAGTGGGATTCCTGGGTCAAATAATATTTCTATTTTGAGTTTTTTGAGGAACCTCCATACTGCTTTCCACAATGGTGGAACTAATTTGCATTCCCACCAGCAGTGTAGGAGGGTTCCCTTTTCTCCACATCCTCGCCAACATTTGTTGTTTGTGTTTTGGATGTTGGCTATCCTCACTGCTGTGAGGTGGTATCTCATTGTGGTTTTAATCTGCATTTCTCTGATGATTAGTGATGTGGAGCATCTTTTCATGTGCCTGTTGGCCGTCTGAATTTCTTCTTTGGAGAAGTCATGTCCTCTGCCCATTTCTTAATTGGATTATTTGCTTTTTGCTTGTTGAGGCATGTGAGTTCTTTATATATTTTGGATGTCAACCCCTTATCGCATACGTCATTTATGAATATATTCTCCCATACTGTAGGATGTCTTTTTGTTCTACTGATGGTGTCCTTTGCTGTACAGAAGCTTTTCAGCTTGATATAGTCCCACTTGTTCATTTTTGCTTTTGTTTCCCTTGCCCGGGGAGATATGTTCATGAAGAAGTTGCTCATGTTTATGTCCAAGAGATTTTTGCCTATGTTTTTTTCTAAGAGTTTTATGGTTTCATGACTTACATTCAGGTCTTTGATCCACCTTGAGTTTACCTTTGTTTATGGGGCTAGACAGTAGTCCAGTTTCATAATCTTACATGTAGCTGTCCAATTTTTCCACCACCAGCTGCTGAAGACGCCGTCATCTACCCAATGTATATCCAAGGCTCCTTTATCAAATATTAATTGACTGTATATGTTTGGGTTGATGTTTGAATTTTCTATTCTATTCCACTGGTCTGTGGGTCTGTTTTTGTGCCAATACCAAATTGTCTTGATTACTGTGGCTTTGTAGTAGAGCTTGAAGTCAGGGAGCGTAATTCCCCCTATTTTATTCCTCCTTCTCAGGATTGCTTTGGCTATTTGGGGTCTTTTGTGGTTCCACATGAATTTTAGAATTATTTGTTCCAGTTCATTGAAGAATGCTCTTGGTATTTTGATAGGGATTGCATTGAATCTGTAGATTGCTTTAGGTAGTATAGCCATTGTGACAATATTTATTCTTCCTAGCCAAGAGCATGGGATGCATTTCCATTTGTTAGTGTCCTCTTTAATTTCTCTTAGGAGTGTCTTGTAGTTTTCAGAGTACAGGTCTTTCACTTCCTTTGTTAGGTTTATTCCTAGGTATTTTATTCTTTTTAATGCAATTGTGAATAGAATTGTTTTTCTGATTTCTCTTTCTGTTAGTTCATCATTAGTGTATAGGAAAGCAACAGATTTCTGTGTGTTAATTTTGTAACCTGCAACTTTGCTGAATTCAGATATTAGTTCTAGTAGTTTTGGAGTGGAGTCTTTAGGGTTTTTTATGTACAATATCATGTCATCTGCAAATAGTGACAATTTGACTTCTTCTTTACCAATCTGGATGCCTTGTATGTCTTTGTTTTGTCTGATTGCCATGGCTAGGACCTCCAGTGCTATGTTGAATAACAGTGGAGAGAATGGGCATCCCTGTCTTGTTCCCTATCGTAGATGAAAAGCTTTTAGCTTCTCGCTGTTAAGTATGATGTTAGCTGTGGGTTTGTCATATATGGCCTTTATGATGTTGAGGTCCTTGCCCTCTATACCCATTTTGTTGAGAGTTTTAATCATGAATGGATGCTGAATTTTGTCAAATGCTTTTTCAGCATCTATGGAGATGATCATGTGGTTTTTGTTCTTTTTGTTGATGTGGTGGATGATGTTGATGGATTTTCGAATGTTGTACCATCCTTGCATCCCTGGGATGAATCCCACTTGATCATGGTATATGATCCTCTTGATGTATTTTTGAATTCGGTTTGCTAATATTTTGTTGAGTATTTTTGCATCCACGTTCATCAGGGATATTGGTCTGTAGTTTTCTTTTTTGGTGAGGTCTTTGCCCGGTTTTGGTATTAGAGAGATGCTGGCTTCATAGAATGAGTTTGGAAGTATTCCCTCCTTTTGTATTTCTTGGAAAACTTTAAGGAGAGTGGGTGTTATTTCCTCTCTATATGTCTGGTAGAATTCAGAGGTGAATCCGTGTGGTCCGGGGCTTTTGTTCTTGGGTAGTTTTTGATTACCGCTGCAATTTCGTTGCTGGTGATTGGTCTGTTTAGTTTTTCTGTTTCTTGTTTGGACAGTTTAGGAAGGTTGTATTTTTCTAAGACGTTGTCCATTTCTTCTAGGTTTTCCAGCTTGTTAACATATAGATTCTCATAATATTCTCTCATAATTCCTTGTATTTCTGTGGGATCCATCGTGATTTTTCCTTTCTCATTTCTTATTCTGTTTATGTGTGTAGATTCTCTTTTTCTCTTAATGAGTCTGGCTAGGGGTTTATCTATTTTGTTTATTTTTTCAAAGAACCAGCTCTTGGTTTCATTGATTTTTTCTATTGTTTTATTCTTCTCAATTTTATTTATTTCTTCTCTAATCTTTATTATGTCCCTCCTTCTGGTGACTTTGGGCCTCATTTGTTCTTCTTTTTCCAATTTCAGTAATTGTGTCTTTAGACTATTCATTTGGGAATGTTCTTCTTTCTTTAGGTAGGCCTGGATTGCAATATACTTTCCTCTTAGAACTGCCTTTCTGTGTCCCACAGAAGCTGTGGCTTTGTGTTGTTGTTGTCATTTGTCTCCATATACTCTTTGATTTCTGTTTTGATTTGTTCATTAACCCATTGATTAATTAGGAGAATGTTGTTAAGTCTCCATGTGTTTGTGAGCCTTTTTGTTTTCTTTCTAAAATTTAATTCTACTTTAATACCTTTATGATCTGAGAAGTTGGTTGGTAGAATTTCAATATTTTCGACTTTATTGAGGTTCTTTTTGTGGCCTAGTATGTGATCTATTCTGGAAAATGTTCCATGTGCACTTGAGACGAATGTGTATCCTGTTGCTTTTGGGTGTAGAGTTCTGTAGATGTCTGTTAAGTCTATCTGTTCTAGTGTGTTGTTCAGTGCCTCTGTGTCTTTACTTATTTTCTGTCTGGTTGATCTGTCCTTTGGAGTGAGTGGTGTGTTGAAGTCACCTAAAATGAATGCATTGCTGTCTATTTCCTCCTTTAATTCTGTTAGTATTTTTCTCATGTATGTTGGCGCTCCTGTGTTGGGTGCATATATTTTTTAAATGGTTATATCCTCTTGTTGGACTGACCCCTTTATCATTATGTAATGTCCTCCTTTATCTCTTGCTACTTTCTTCGTTTTGAAGTCTATTTTGTCTGATACAAGTACTGCAACACCTGCTTTTTTCTCCTTGTTGTTTGCATGAAATATCTTTTTCCATCCTTTCACTTTTAGTCTGGGGATATCTTTGCATTTGAGGTGAGTTTCCTGTAGGCAGCATATAGATGGGTCTTGCTTTTTTATCCATTCTGTTACTCTGTGTCTTTTGATTGGTGCATTCAGTCCATTTACATTTAGGGTGATTATTGATAGATATGTACTTATTGCCATTGCTGGCTTTAGATTCATGGTTACCAAATGTTCAGGGGTTGCTTCTTAACTATCTAACAATCTAACTTAACTTTCTTGTTAAGTTATTGTAAACACAGTCTGATGTTTCTTTATTTCTCTCCCTTCTTATTCTTCCTCCTCCATTCTTTATATACTAGGTGTTTTATTCTTTGCCTTTAGTTGGTATTTGGATGGTCTGCTTTCTTTGCTATGATTTTATTTTCTCTGGTGACATATTTTTAGCCTTAAGAGTGCTTCCCTCTAGAGAAATTCCTTTAAGATGTCCTGCAGAGGTGGTTTATGGGAGGCAAATTATCTCAGCTTTTGCTTGTCTGGAAATTGTTTAATCCCTCCATCATATTTAAATGATAATTGTGCTGGATGCAGTGTTCTTGGTTCGAGGCCCTTCTGTTTCATTGCGTTAAATATATCATGCCATTCTCTTCTAGCTTGTAAGGTTTCTGTTGAGAAGTCTCCTGTTAGTCTGATGGGTTTTCCTTTGAAGGCGATCTTTTGTCTTTCTCTAGCTGCCTTTAATACTCTGTCTTTATCTTTGATCTTTGCCATTTTAATTATTATGTGTCTTGGTGTTGTCTTCCTGGGGTCCCTTGTGTGAGGAGATCTGTGGGCTTCCATGGACTGCGAGACTATTTCCTTCCCCAGCATGGGGAAGTTTGCAGCGATTATTTCTTCAAAGACCCTTTCTATCCCTTTTTCTCTCTCTTCTTCCTCTGGTACTCCTATAATGCGAATATTGTTCCGTTTGGATTGGTCACACAGTTCTCTTAATATTCTTTCATTCCTAGCGATCCTTTTATCTCTCTCTGCCTCAGCTGCTCTGTGTTCCTGTTCTCTGATTTCTATTGCATTAACAGTCTCTTGCATCTCATCCTGTCTGCTGCTGAGCCCGTCGTTGGCTTGTCTCATTTCTGCATTGTCTTTCCTGACTTCCCTCACTTCCTCCCTCAGCTCTTGCATATTTCTCTATAGATCCATCAGCATGGTTATGACTTTTATTCTGAATTCTTTTTCAGGAAGATTCTGCATTTCCATCCCTTCAGGTTCCCTCTCAGGAGTTGTCTGGGTCTGGTTGATTTTTGTCTGTACCATATTCCTCTGTCTTTTCATGTTGATAGGAGTGGTCTCTGGTAGGTGCCTCGTTATGTCAGCTGGGCTCTTTAAGACTTAAAAAAAAACGAAAACAAAAACAAAAACAAACAAGCAAGGAAAAGGAAGGAAGAGAAAGAAAAGAGAAAAAGAAGAAAGAAAGAAAAAAGAAAGGGAAAAAGAAAAAAAAACCTCCCGGAGCGGTTTCTGTAAGGGTGCTGTAGGTGTCGCTGTTGCTCCACTAATCCACTGCTGTGGCCACGCCGCTCTTTGTAGCTCTGGCCGGGGCGGGAACGAATGGGAGCCTGTTGTTCTCTGTATAAAGTTTTAGTGTGGCTGCTACCTTTTCCCAGTCACCAGCCAAGGGGTCTGAAATGCCTCAGGACTCCTAGCCCACTGGGCTGAGCCTGCCGGGGCGATTGTGTTCCCTTTCTGGGACCCCGCCTCTCCAAGACCGCTACAAACCGCGCGCTTTTCTCTTGTCCCGGGGCTCTGGCTGCACGGATCCGGCGCGTTTGGTATTGGAGTGATGCTGGCCTCATAGAATGAGTTTGGAAGTATTCCCTCCTCTTCTACTTTTTGGGATGCCTTAAGAAGGATGCATACTAGCTCTTCAAATGTCTGGTAGAATTCAGCGGAGAAACAGTCTGTATGGAGGGTTGTTGCGGGGGAGTTTTTGATTACTGATTTGATTTCATTGCTGGTAATGGGTCTGGTGAGATTTCTCTTTCTTCCTGGATCAGTCTTGGAAGGCTGTATTTTTCTAGGAAGTTGTGCATTTCTTCTATGTTGCCCAATTTATTGGCATATAATTTTTCATAGTATGCTCTAATAATTCTTTGTACTTCTGCAGTATCTGTGTGATTATTCCTTCTTCATTCCTGATTCTGTTTATGTGTGTACACTCTCTTTTTTTCTTGATAAGTTCTGGCCAGGGGGTTATCTATTTTGTTTATTTTGTCAAAGAACCAGCTCGTGGTTTCATTGGTTCTTTCTATTGTTTTTTTCTTCTCTATTTCATTTATTTCTTTTCTGATCCGTATTATGTCTCTCCTTTTACTGACATTGGGTTTCATTTTTTCTTCTTTTTCTAGTTTCTTTCATTGTGATTTAGACTGTTCGTTTGGGATTGTTTTTGTTTCTTGAGGTAAGCCTGTATTGCTATGTACTTTCCTCTTAGAACTGTCTTCTCTGTATCCCACAGGTTTTAGGCTGTTGAGTTGTTTTCATTTGTCTCCATATATCACTTGATCTCAGTTTTAATTTGGTCACTGATCCATTGATTATTTAGAACAATAATCCTCCATGTGCTTGTAGGCGTTTTTGTATTTTTTGTGTAATTTATTTCTAGTTTCATAACATTGTGGCCTGAGAAGCTGCTTGATACAATTTCTATCTTTTTTAATTTATTGAGGCTCTTCTTGTAGCCTTGTATGTGAACTATTCCAGAGAATGTTCCATGTACACTTGAGAAAAATGTGTATCCTGCTGCTTTTGGATGGAGTGTTCTGTAGATATCTTTTAAGTCCATTTGATCTAATGTATTGTTTAGTACCTCTGCTTCCTTATTTATTTTCTGTCTGGTTGATAGGTCTATTGATGTGAGTGGTGTGTTAAAGTGTCCTACAATGAATGTGTTGCAATCTATTTCCTCCTTTAATTCTGTTACAATTTGTTTTACGCATTGAAGTGTTATGTTGGGTGCCTAGATATTTATAATGGTTATATCCTTTTGTTGGACTGACCCCTTTATCATTATGTAATGTCCACCTCTGTCTCTTGTTACTTCCTTTGTTTTGAAATTCATTTTGTCTGATGTAAGTACAGCCACTCCTGCTTTTTTCTCCCTATTATTTGCCTGAAATACCTTTTTCCATCCATTCACTTTTAGTCTGTGTATGTCTTTGGGTCTGAAATGAGTCTTGTAGGCAGCATACAGATGAGCCTTGTTTCCTTGTCCATTCTGCCACTCTGTGTATTTTCATTGGTACATTCAGCCATTTACATTTACTGTGATTGTTGATAGATATGTACTTATTACCATTTTATTGTTTTCTGCTGTTTTTTATATCTCCTCTGTTCCTTTCTTCCTCTCTTATACTCATCTCTTGTTATTGGTGGTTTTCTTTAATGTTGTGATTGGACTTCACTTTCTTTATAAATTTTATTTGTTTTCATGTGTGTATGTATTGTAAGCTTTAGTGTTGTGGTTACCAAAGTTTCAAGGATAGCTTCTTTACTATATAATTGTCTATCTTAAATTGCTGATTACTCTATTTCAAACACAATCTAAAGGTACTCTTTTTCCTTCTTCTTCCTCCTCCTCATTTTCCATATTACATGTCGTAATCTACACTTTTCGTGTATCCCTTGACTGATTTTGCATAGAGTTGATTTTGCTTCTTTTGTTTTCTTTTAATTTCATACTTTATTGGCAATTAGTTGGTCTACTACCTTTACTGTGGGTTTATTTTCAGGGGTGAAAGCTGTTTAGCCTTAGGGTCATTTCCACCTACAGCAATCCCTTTAACATATGTGTAAGACTGACTTGGTGGTGAATTCCTTCAGCTCTTGTTTACTGGAAATTGCTAAATCCCTGATTCAAATTTAAATGATAATCTTGCTGGGTACAGGATTCTTGGTTGGAGGTCCTTCTGTATATTAAATATATCATGCCACTCCCTTCTGGCCTAAAGAGTTTCTGTTGAGAAGTCTGCTGGCAACCTGATGGGATTTCCTTTATAATTAATTTTTTCTCTCTCTCTCTTGCTGTTTCACCACTCACTACTTATCCTTGATCTTTGCCATTTTAATTATTATATGCCTTTGTGTTGTCTTGCGGAGGTTCCTTCCGTTAGGGGATCTGTGAACTTCGATGAACTGAGTGTCTATTTCCTTCCCCAGATTGGGGAAATTTTCAACAATTATTTCCTCAAAGAGACTTTCTATCCCTTTGTATTTTTCTTCCCCTTCTGATACCCTTATTATGCAACTATCATTTTATTTGGATTGGTCACATAGCTCTCTTATTCTTTCTTTCCTAGAGATCCTTTTTTTCTCTCTATTCCACAGCTTCTTTGTTTTCCTGTTCTCTAATTCCTATTTCACTTACCATCTCCTCTACATATTCTAATCTACTTTTAAATTCCTCCATTGTATGTTTCATTTCAGATACCGTGTTATTCAGTTCGGAGTGGCCCTTTTTCAGGTTTTCTGTCTTTGTTGATGTCCTCCCTGAGATCTTGAAAACTCTTATGTATATCTGTGAGCTTGTTTATGACTTTTATTTTGAAATCTTCATCAAGGAGATTGGTGATCTGTGTTTCATTTTTCCCCCTTTCTGTGGTTCTGTTGTAGTTTTGATTAGATCAAATTCCTCTGCCTGCTCATTTTGTCAGGGATTCTGTGTTTCCTCCTTTGTATTAGATGTCTCAGCTATGCTTTCTTGTCTAAAGAGTAATAGCTTTATGGAGAAGGTGTGCTGTGGTGCCCAGAAGCACAAGATTCTTCACTGTCTAGTGCCTGGCTCTCTCTTGCTGGGGTCCCAGTTGTTGGTATGCTGTAGGTAGGGTCCCTTTCTGTCTGGCTTCTTTAGTGGTCTAAGTTTGGGTGGGAAGTTTGTTTGACCGGCTGCCTTTGTGATCAGCTCAGGAAACCCTGTTGAGCTCACAGTGGGTGGGACTGCACTCTGCCTGGCCTGCAGCAAAGGTGGAGCTGCAGGGTTAATGGGATGGATGGACCAATGTGCTGCACAGCGCTGGGTTTGGACACCTGGGGGGAAGGAGCTCTTGGGGCTGGCTCCTCCAGGCACCTCTCTGGTTGGGCTGAAATGGAGACAAGCAAGCTTGGAGAGTCTCCCTCTGCCTGCCAGACAGCAAAGTCTGATGCTGCTGCTGGGCCAAGTGGGTTGGTTCTCGGCAGCACACAGGGAGGAGCCTCCAGGCTGCATTGCCAGCAAGGGGGATGGAGTGTCTGGAGCTCCCAAGAGTTCCTGATCTCTTGGGCTGAGGAAGGCCTGGGGAGACATCATCAACCTGCCCTTTCTCCTGAGGAGAAAGTTCCGGCCAACCCTCGTCACTTCTTGTACCCCTCCCACTGCTGGAAAGCCCTTAAAACTGCCACCTGTGCTTTGGGTCTCAGGACTTCTAGAGTGTGCCTGCCCTCCACACTGGCTGGAGTTTCAGCCTCCCAGATTGTTCCACCTGTCCCTGTTGTCTGACCCCAATAATCACCAGAATGCAAAGTAATGTGGGCTTATGCTCCCCGAGCAGATCTCCAGGGCCAGGTGTTCAGCGCTCCTGGGCTCCTACCCTCTCCATGCTCCACTCCTCTTTCTCCTGTCTGTAGGCTCGTATCGGCAGAGGACTTGGGTTCCACTTCATCTCAGCTTGGTCCCTTCACCCTTTTCTGTGTGGTCTTCTATTTTTCCTCAGATATAGGGGATCTCTTCTGCAGTGTTCAGGTCATTTCCAGGTATAGCTGTATTTGCGGTGTTTTCCTCTTTTATGTGTTTTTTGTAGGAGGATTCCGTCTTGCCTTCCTATTATACCATCTTTAATCTGATCCTGGGTGCTTACTTTTCTTCAGTTATAGTTGACATACAATCTTACACTGGTTTCAAGTACAAAACACAGTGATTCAACAGTTATACACATTATTAAATCTTCATGCCCACTAGGTGTTTACTATCTGCCAACATAGGAAGACGTTACAGAACCATTGACTATGTTCTCCATGCTGCACTATATCCCCATGACCAACTTATAAATCAAAATTAACACAACAGTAGACTCAGACACTGAGAAGTGACTGGGTGTTACTATGTGGGACAGGGTGGCATGTGAAGGTGTGGTGGGTGAAGAGGAAAAGACGTAAAAAATCTCAGTCAGAATACAGGGTAGTTATTTCTCTAGTGATATCTCCTCTGTAGATTGTGGGTTCCAAGAGGGCAAGGATTTTCACTCTTTTACACTTAGCCCTTAGTACACAGCAGGCATACCGCCATGTCATGTTAGTGGGGCAGATTTGCCTACCTCCTCCACTGTGAAGAATGGACTGCCACTTCCCCCTACCCTGAAGCCAGGAGGGACAGAACAGTAGGTTCTCCTGGCCACCAAAATGTAGATCCCAACTGGTTACCCCAAAGGGCACCATCAGGTTTTTGCCCTCTGGGAACAATGGAGGCTTGAGAGCTCAGTGACAGACACATAATCAGCTTTCCTTGTTACACACTCAAGACTCTGACTTTGAAATGGATGTCAAGTGCCCAAACCATTCCAGGACAACACTCCCTCCCCTACCCCCACCCCGAGCAGTTCTCTTGGCCAGTGGAAGTCAGGACAAGCTTCCCAGAGGAGGTGATGCTTGGCTAACAGTATAACAGGACGGTGTCTCAGTCTGATGGGGGTCCTTGCCTCACTGAGGCCCTGACAGCCTGTCCACCTTTCCTGATAGCTGACACTAATGCTTCCCTGAATGTTCTTGGACACTCAGCTTTGACTGATGGCCAAGGAGATGGAGAAAGCAGATAAGCTCTTCTCTCTGGCTGAGGGTGCTGTGTTTCTCCTACTTGTGTAAATAGCTTAAGGCTTTACCATAATTACCTGTTAATCTGAGTAATATCTGGTCACAGTCATATTTGTACCCATAGCATTTGGAGCAGTGTTGAAAGCCCACGATGAGGCATTAGCACAGGGACGAGTAGGTGAGAGGCACAGGGTGTGAGGGCATCTCCAGACAACTCTAAGTGCTCGAGTCCCATGTTCGCTGCTCCTTTCATGGAAGGAAGGGGCTCAGAGACTGCGCCTTCTTTTGTTTCTCTGGCAGAGCCAGGCCTTTGCATTGTTGGGACACTGTGCCGGCCACTTAGAGTCCCAGCAATGACCTAGCCTAGTGCGTGGGGATAAATTCCAATCAGCTGGGCGAGGACCCAAGGTAAACATGCAGGCAGATGGTCACTTTAGGTTTACTTATGAAATCGTCAGAGTCCACTATGCATTTTGAGAATGATGAAACCATATTAGTTCCTGCAGGGGTTTTGTCTCCAAGAAGAATAAGAAAGGCTTTGTGGTCAGGTGAGGTAATTAAGTTGTTAGTCTTTTTCAGGTGACACTAATTTTTCTTGGTTGGGTGAAGTCCATGTACCCATCTGGCCAGGAACACAGGGAGGGAGACCCCAGAGGACAAGCCCCTCAGCACAGTCATGTCTTGAGTTCGCCTGTACTCCTGCCGAGTGAGGTGGAGCCCTTGATCCGGAGACCCATGGAGGGACTGCTGTGGGGTCACCATGGAGACAGGACAGAGCTTTACCTGTGTGGGAGGCTGGGCCTTGGGTCTCACTGTTTCCCAGTGACCCTCATCAGGGAAGGGCAAATATTGAAGACAGTGTTTCAGAGCCACTGACTTTTCAACCCGTCTTCATGTTCGCTTATTTATGGTGTGTTGTGTGTGTGACCCATGGCTCTTGAGAAACCCCTTGCAGCTACTCAGCCTCAGTTCCTACTTCTGTAAAATGAGGACCATAGCATCACACTATTAAACTGTACCCCGTGAGGGCACCAGAAAGGGCAGATTTATTGGGTTTCCTGGGATTTTCTCTCCTACTCTTCCTGGGTCATCTCCCAGATTCCCAGTGTGTCTTTTGTTAGTGTTCAACCTTGTGGCCACTTCCCC
The DNA here is from genome assembly GCA_032199065.1 of Smutsia gigantea. Classification (NCBI taxonomy): domain Eukaryota; kingdom Metazoa; phylum Chordata; class Mammalia; order Pholidota; family Manidae; genus Smutsia; species Smutsia gigantea. The sequence goes on from JAVSCE010007198.1 coordinate 97,220, forward strand.
CCTGAATCACCTCTTTGTGGACCCCATTGTCACAGACACTCCAGAGCTATGCCACATGAACCTCGGTTTCCCAGGCCAGACAGACAAGACCATTGGTAAGCGTGAGCAATGAGCTGGGGTGATTCCCAGATGCCCAGCCCTCAGAGCTCTTCCTGCAGGCATGTGGCAGGGCTCACACAAGGCTCTGACTGATAATACTGGCCTCCTTCTTACCCTTACCAGCCCCTCACTGGCTGTTAAAATCCCTTTTCACCAAAAAGCAGGAAGCCATCTGCTCCGTCCCCTTTGCCCCAGAGAAAAAGCTCATGTCACTTGATTGTAGTCCTGTGTGCTGTGTGTCTGTGATGTGACAGCTGCTGCATCATTACTGCCTAAGACAGGGGTCCACTTTGCCATCTGGGCTGACTTCTCTTCTTTTTCCCTAACACCGATTGCTTTTGGACATTGACCTTTCCGGACAAGGCAGCCAGGCTTTGGTGTAGAATCTGTCTAATGGCTCTCCACTGCAGGACCCTGTGGAGCGCCGGATGGGAAGCAGCACGAATTGATACTTCCTGGTGCGGCTGTCACCGTCCCAGCCCTGTCCTGCTTCAGGGGCCCTCTTGCCAACAGGATCCTGACCCTCAGCCTGAAGGTGCAGAGATGGTGGCACATGCACCGCCAGGCCCTCTTGTTGTATATTAACACCCAGGAGGATGGCGTGGTCACCCACAGCCACTGCAACAGGACACACTGTGGCCCAGCAAACTCCCCTCCACCATTAAACATGGAGTGCTCTGCTAGAGACTCGGGACATCGTGGTGACTGACACCTAGATGGGCCCTTGAGAAGCTCTCAGTCTGGTAAGAGCACTAAGTGCAGAGACCAGCAATGGTGCTGCAGGACAGAGAAGACAATGATAGAATTGCTCGGGGGAGAGGCTGCCCAGGGGAGGATGTGCTTTATCTGTTCCAGTAGGTTGGTGACTAAAGACTATTACGGAAAGGGCTCTGTCTGAGCTGGATATGAAAGAGGAGTAGGATTCTTCTAGGGGATACAGGCACATTTCTAGGAACAGGAAACTGTATAGGTATAGATGTGTTAACCTAGGTTGTCTGAAGGATTTTAAGTTGTTTGGATTTGGGGCAACCACGGCAACAAGGGCATACTGGTGATTTAAGGCCCTTTGATTGAATATCTGTAAACTTTAAACTACGCGATAACACTAGTTTATTGGTTTCCTATAAATATTAACTCCAAGTGTGTTCAGCTGGGTGTGTCCACGATGCTCTGTCCACTATCAAGGCCAAGAGGGCACCTGCAGGCGGAGCACAGGGGGCCCTTCTACTGGCTGCAGCCCTGACCCACCTCATTTCCCAGCACATAAATATTCCAGCCCCACAGAATCCTGCTGGGTGTGAAGGAGAGATCTGCACATGCAGACCAGCAAAGAATAGCTCATACTGTGAAAGGAACCTCAGAGGAGAGACTCTCGGAAGGATAGCGGCCATGGACCTGATCCCAAGCTTTTCCACGGAAACCTGGGTTCTCCTGGCTACCAGTCTGGTGCTCTTCTATCTGTGAGTAACTGTCCAGCTCATCTCCTCTGTAACCTTGGACGTGGCTGGTATTCAGGCCTTCCTTTACATTATGTGTTTTGAAGATCTGAAAAGAGTTAGTGAAAGGAAAGATGCTTGCACCTTCATTTCTACAAACCCATATTATTGATCTGCTCAAGGAGCAGTCCCTACCAATTGTGAGATGCGGAGGACTTGGTGACATTATTGCTCCTGGGGATGATCTCATGGGCTACCAGGGTGGGCCTAGGCTAATCCACCAGATTGCAGCAGAGACAGGTATAGACAAAGGGCCCCTGAATAGCAGGCTCTTCGCCCTCTTCTCAGGTTCTGCGGATCCTGGGAGCGGGAGGAAGAGGCTGGGTTTACTCCCAGGATCTTGGCCTTCCAGGATCTGGCTCAGCTGCAGGAGACGTGTAGAGGGGGTGGCCCCTGTGTCACTTGGGTGGCTGCTGCCCCCTCCCTCCCACCATCATTCACACAGGACGCCTGGGGCACCCAGACTTCACGGGGGCTGGACCCCTCCACCTCCTCTTCAGACGGGCTCATCCCTCAAGCAACTCCTAACACGTGGTCCCCCCTCCCTGTAATGTGCCCCTGTGAAAGCTCTTAGAGCAGAGCAGAAATTCTGAACTTGTTTCCCTTTCTTTTTCCTTTTCCTTCCAGTCTCTGGGAGGGTTAGCATCAGTGTAGGATTTCCACTTCCCAAGCAGGAAATCTTCCAGCAGCCTGCAAAGGCAGCAGCCCAAATGGCAACTTGGATTTTAAGTATGTTCACCCCTTAGTTACAGGACAGAAGCATGAATGAAAACTATCTAGCAGAGGAATTCCTTTCAAAGGTGGGTCAGGCTCTACGAGGAGGGAGTTCCCTGCCTGGGGCAAGTTCTCTATGAATTTTGATTAGATCCAAGGAAGACAAGGGCAAAATCTTGGGGATGAAAGGGTTTACTCTCAAGCTCGGCTTCCCCTCACTCAGAACCCCAGGCGCGCAGGTGTCTCTCTCCCAGCTTGTGCTCAGCCATGCTGCTGCCCAGCGCTGGTCTCTGTGGGTGGGTCTCCAGTGACTGGCAGGTGCCTGACCAATTACATACCAGGAACAGAAGGGAGGAGAGAATGGGTGCTTCCTTTCCACCCCTACCCTGGACCAGAAATTCTGTGACTGACAAGCAACTCGGCCACTGGTAAATATCCCATAAATGTACAAACAACTCTATTAAGGTCAAGTGGGAATCCTGGTCAAAATATTCCACTTTCCCCACAATCCACCCCTCCGGGATTCTCACCTCATAATTTATGTGCCCCCAGTCTTCCACAATGGCCCTGTGCAAAGACAGCTACAGCAGTGTACACAGATTAGCCATGTGCAAATAACAGGAGAAATTATGATACAGATAACAATAAAACCATGACAATCCTCAAGCCTGAGGAGGCAGCTGCATTCAAAGCCCTACTCAGGCTGTCTGTGAGTCACATGTCCACGGGAGGACATCACTGAGCCGGGAGGGGGCTCCAGGCATGCTCTGCAAGCAGCGCTGTTGCTGGAGGGCATGCCCAATCCCCTAAGACTGTAGAAGAGAATTACCTTACGGGCAATAAGAAACATGTTTTAATGGCATCAACAGAGGTAAAGCCTGTCCGTCAGGTAGGATGCATGTAAGCAAGTGGTCCTGTGATAAGACGTGGCACGAATGGGGACCCACCCTGCTCTAGCATACCCGACCTGCACCCCTCTCCTGTGGGAGTTACTCATGGGTTGATTATGTAGGGCCACGGGAGCCACATGCACTGGCCACAATGATAAGACAAAACTCCTAGTAAGATACTCTTACCATTTTGGGTACACTACCATAATTTGGGAGGGCCACTCTGTGCTTACTCCAGGAACACACAGGAGGCCAGCTTCCAAGCCTTCTCCCCAAGGTGCCAGATTGGCCAGCCATCGCTGCTCTGTGTGTCAAAATGTCCAAGGCCATGTAGTGTCCAGGTGGCTGTGGGACGCAGTCACAATGCACATAAGCCGGGGCTCTGCTGACTTCTCTAAAAGTCAGGGGCAGGTCTGCCCTGTGGGCTATAGCCCACATTGTCTTCCATCGGCACCAAGTTGTCTGCTTCACCATTCCCTGGGAATGCTGAAGGCACATGGCCTGCAAGCCACTGCCAGAGGCCCCAGCCTCAGCCATCTTCAGTCACATGGCCATGCAGCTCAAAGGGTCCTGACGGGTCTTTCTCAGCAAGACCGTCACAGCCTTCACTGCCTGCTCTGCAATGGCAGAGGTAAATGCACACGTTTCATCCCAGCCTTACCTGATGCCCTTTCATCCCACAGGGCATAAGGGCCTCAGAGTTTGTGCCAAGTGTGGGATAAACACTCCCCAGTGGCTTACACGACCAAAGCCTCTTGCACTAATGCCACAGTTATCTGTAAGAGAGTCAGAAGGGGGCATAACATCACACACAATATTAGACTCCCTATTTCCAAGGGCATTTGGGCTTGTTCCACTCGGATGACCCCACCCCTGTCACCATTTACATCAGGGGGTTCCCAGGAAACCACTCAGAGTCTCAATAAATCAGGGATAATTCAGCTCCTGTGTCTACCAGAGCCAGCACACACCACACATTCACTGGAGACGAATAATTCACTAAATTACTCAACAAGTGGCCTCTGGCACAAGAGGCTACAGCCAGTCCCCCAAGGCAGGTGCCTTGATCCTCGCCTCAGGCAGAAGATAACCCCCAATCATCACCCGGCAAGGGCCCAGGCAGGGTCTGCACACCCTCCGCAGGAAGCCTGCAGGTACACGGGCCGGACATGTGGCTTTGCCTCCAGCTTCCGTTTCTTGGACCTCAGGGGCTCGAACTGCTGCTCTGGCTTTAACTGTTGACACAACTCTAGCAAGACCTTAGTGGGCTGTCCGTCTAGTCTCTCTTTTACTACCCCCGCTTTTATCAAATCAACCCACACCTGGGTCCTCCAGCCCTTCACGGGGCCCGTTAAATGCTTTCTCTCCGTCGCAGACTGGACCTCCTTCCGTGCTCTCAGTGGCTCTACCTCTCCCAGACCTGCTATAGCACAAGCAACCTCATTTATGGGTCGCCCTAAGTGAGGGGCAAGAACAGCCACTACGGACCCAAAGATGGGTTGGGGGAGCTGTGTGGAGCCCCATATTTCTTATTCCCACAGTGAGAACTCCTCGTCTAGTCCCTGATGGTTCATACTGTAAATATTTTTCATGCCCAGCTCCCCTGAACACCTGTTGGAGCTGCACATACGCCTGCCATCTAGTGGGGAAAGATGGAAAATCACCCTGATTAGGCCGCACAGCCCTGAGCGCTGCTGTCAGCCAATCCACACTGTGTGGGTGTGTCTGGCAGTGGGGCTGTCACTAGATACAGTCACCACCAGGCAACAAACACAGGAGCCTTAGAAGACGCCAGTGCAGCCAAGAGCCAGGAGCTGTAGGCAATGCCCTCCTCATGCCAGCCCAAGGGAAACACAGTAAGGACGATGGGCTTTGTTGTGAGCACTTCATTTGTACCAACAACAGCATTACTCTCCCCAAAAGAGGGAAGCTGGTGAGGAAGGAAAGAATTACCCAGCCCACTGTGCAATCTACAGAATTAAGAACACTCTGACATGAAGTCGTCCGCTGCCATAGGCTAATCACCACCAAATCCTTGGAGACCCCGCGGAGCCAGGAAAGCAGACGAGGAGTGAACGTCCTCGTTGCCCTTGTTGTGGCTGCTGGTGTTTCCGGCCCACACACTTCAGCCCAAGCTTCCCGGCTCCCGTTCCGAGTCAGTGCCCGGCAGCTCCGGCAGCTGCTCCACCATCCCCGTGACCGGCCTTCTCATTCACTTCACAGATATGGGACCTACTCGCATGGCCTTTTTAAGAAGCTGGGAATTCCCGGGCCGACACCTCTGCCTCTTTTTGGAACTGTTCTATCCTACCGCAAAGTGAGTGGTGTTTGACTTCCCACCCTGCTTCTTGTGGTCGCAAATCCCAGCTTAGCTCACCAGTAAAACTGCCCGTCCCCAGGAGGAGGTTCTGCGGTCACACACGTTCCTGAAACGGGGTGTGTGCAGACACCCAGCATTCCCAGGTGCTGCCCAGCACAGGCCTTGATGTTCCAACTTATGAGCATCACGACGACGATTTTGTTTCTGCTGGGTGCAGATTCCCCGGGTGGCACGTTTGTACGGAGCATTCGGAGAAAACCACACGGGGTGCCTGGCAGCAGGTCACTAAGCAGGTGCGCTGGAGTCAGACTGTCCAGTGCGTAGCACGAGCTCCGGGCAGCCTTTCTCCTCCCCTCCTGGATAGCTGCACAACGGCTGTTTGTCGGTCAGCCCGAGGATCCCCCCTCGGGTCATCTGCGCCTGCCGGGTTCTCGCAGAGCTGCCGAGCCTGCACTGTGTCCACGGCGGTGCTCCACTGTGTGTGCCCCAGGGCGTCCTTGGGATTTCAGAGACGGGCTGGAGCTTCCGCCTCCTTCTGGGCCTTCAAAGGAGGCAGGGTGTGTGGGTGGGCCTGAGTGGGCAGCGGGTATAACTGGGACAGGATGGTGGTTGTCCAAACTCAGATATTCGACCTCTGAATGAACTGTTACAAAGACAGAATCATTAGATAAACTCACTAGAAAGTGTACGATTTGATGAAATTGTTTAAATTTCATTGAGCACAATGGTGATGCATGAACTGTGAATCTTGGTGGAGGCTTTACGTATAATCCTCTTCTGAGCCCTTACCCCGGCCCCGGTCCCTGGATGGAAGGAACCAGCCACGTCCAGGAGGCCAGGAGGCAGTGCCTTGCAAGCAGGCTGTTCTCTGTCTCAGATTTCCTCTCCTGTAGACACAGGCTTGTCCCTCAGATCCTAATTCCCCCAGCTAGGCCTGCAGTGCCCAAGAACGTGCTGTATTTTTTCCTTGTGAAACATTTTTCCCTGTGGAAAAGCAGTTAGTTCCTTTCCACTTTTCCCAGTTCCACTCCTTAGTAGATGCATCTTAACACCCACAGTTCCGGGATTGTCTTTGCATAGGTAAAAGTTCAGAAACCACAGCAGAAACTTAGTGACAGGAAGAGGGGTTTTGTAAATCCAGAAACGAAAACTCAGAGACAGCGCTGTGCTTTCCTCTACCCCGCCTGGGGTGGGGGCACCTTCCCGCCTTCTCTGGGTTGAGCTGGAAACTGGAAGGCGAGTCCCCTGGTCATTCATTAATTCACTCACTCACTTTCCCACTCCACAAACATGCTTGAGACTTACTCCAATCCTCTAGATGAAAGGAGGTCCCTGGTGTCTTTAATTTCCTAATTCCACTAGAATTCTAGAGAGGCTCCTGAGACCAAGGAAAGGCTGCTGAGTAAGGGTTCAAGGAGTACTCAGGCCCCTCTACCTCCCCCAGCTCGGTGTCCTCAGGTGTCCGTGGAGGTGGTAACTCAGAGAACATGGAGATTTTAGAGACAACACACGCACAGACAGGTCAGAAAGACAAGCTCTTACCTGGTGTCCACAGACACAGGTAAGTGATCAGTATCCACCATCCTGGGAGAAAACTCAGGAGTGACGTTGAATTTTTTCAAGTCTCTCCCCTATTTTCTCTCCTCTGCCCTCAGACATCTCTGGTGAGGGCCTTCCTCTAATTGCCAGTGAAAAGTAGTTTGCTTGATTTCATGCCATTCGAGTCATTTATGAACTGATTTGAGGCGAGGTTCAATCCATTCACATTAACAATATAATTTTGTTTCCCCTTGCAGGGCTTTTGGGATTTTGACAAGAAATGTTTTAAAACCTATGGAAAGATGTGGGGGTGAGTATTCTGGAAACTTCCACTGCATAGACTTGCTATGCTGAGGCCTCCTGTGGTGTGGGGGCCACTCTCAGTGCAGAGCCTCTTGAGATGAGGTCATTTGCCAGAAAGCTTTTGGGAGCTGGTCCTACGAGGGCTCCCATCTGTCACAGGCGTCCAGGTCTACAGTCTGCATCAGGCCCAGAGGGTGGCCGGGCATCGCTTTTCTCCAGACGATGGTGGCTCAGGGACTGTAGCATCCCTCCCTGCCCATGCCTCGCTCTCCCTTCCTCTACATTTTCCTTCCTTACATCCCCTTTGATTGCATAGAATGCATTATTTCAGACCTTCTAATATGTGCTCATGAATGCATTCGGTGACCCTTTTCCCACATAATTCACCTTTCATTAAAAGCCAAAAATCCTTTGTTTAAATTTTGGGTTTAAATGTCATTTTGAAGGACCAGAGGACATTATTAACTTCATACTGAACCTGTTGCCAGGGGCCCATCCCCAGTAATGGGCATTTTGACAGTGAGGATGGGATGTGTGACATACAAGCAGTCCACCTTGTGTGGTATGTGGGTCAAAGTGAGCCTGTCCTGCTGCTAAGGGGTGCCTCCTACATGGAGCTCAGGCCCCACTGGGACCCAGGTGTGAGAAGAAACATAAGTGATGAGAAGAAAATATTGAACAAGTGAATTATATGTGCTCCTCTGTGTTTCACTATCCTCTTTGTCCTTTTGTTTCAAATATTTCTAACCTCACTTCTATGAATTACCTGTCTTTAATAGTTAAAATCATATTCTACAAGTAAGCTAATTGTGAAAATAGGGCAGAAAACCAGTCATAATCCAGCTTGCACTTTTGGAATGTTCCCAGTTTTTTCATTTGCAGACACATTTTTACATGTTTGTGATCAGTATGTCTACAGTTCTTATCTAATAATTATGTTATACATAGTGTTAATATTTTTGATGTATCTTTAAATCTTAATTTTTAATGGTTGAGTGGGTGGTCTTGCCATCAGTCATTTTTTGTCTTACTTTGCTTGCCTTCAATCATGTACTAACCTAATTTACTCTTTGAAAATGTTTTAAACATACAAATATTGTGGAGAAAGGTATAGAAAATACCCATGTACACACCACCTTGAGTTAACAAATGTTCTAATGTTCTTTCTAACTGTGATTTCTAGAGTATGGATTATGTAACAACAGGATGAGATTCCACACTTCTAGGCATGGCTCCAGCTGCAGAAGCCGGCTTGTTAAATGTCATCAGCTCTTTTCCCATCACAGGTTTTATGATGGTCGACAGCCCGTATTGGCTATCACGGATCCAGACATGATCAAAGCAGTACTAGTGAAGGAATGTTACTCTGTCTTTACAAATCGGCGGGTAGGCACCCACTTTTTAATTTACAATTTTTTTTATTTATTTGTTTATTTATTAAGTTGCCCCCAAAATATACAGGGAAATCCCATGCCATGTCAGGATGGTACCACTGGATGGAGACAAATGAAAACAACAACTCAACAGCCCAAAACCTGTGGGATCATTAATTGTGAGTTTAACTGTTCATTCGGGATTTTTCTTCTTTCTTGACATAAGCATGTACTGCAATATACTTTCCTCTAAGAACTGTCTTTGCTGCATCCCACAGGTTTTGGGCTGTTGAGTTGTTGTTTTCATTTGCCTTCATCCAGTGGTACCATCTGTATAGCAGTAGTACAACATCAAAGCAGGCAACCTGACCTCACTGCTATCCACAGAGCTAATCAGATTTTCACAGTGTTATGTGCACTCATCTGTGAGTGTGTGTCTGTGTGTGTGCATTGCTCTGTGATAAGTCTGGCTAGGGGTTTATCTATTTTGTTTATTTTCTCAAAGAACCAGCTCCTAGTTTTATTGATCCTTTTTATCATTTTATTCTTCTCAGTTTTATTTATTTCTGCTCTGACCATTATTATGTCCATCCTTCTACTGACTTTGGACCTCCCTTGTTCTTCTTTTTCTAATTAATGTGGGATCATTAATTGTGAGTTTAACTTGTCATTTGGGATTTTTCTTCTTTCTTGACATAAGCATGTATTGCAATATACTTTCCTCTAAGAACTGTCTTCACTGCATCCCACAGGTTTTGGGCTGTTGAATTGCTGTTTTCATTTGTCTCCATATATTGCTTGATCTCTGTTTTTATTTGGTCATTGATCCTTATTTAGGAGCATGTTCTTAAGCCTCCATGTGTCTGTGGGCTTTTTTGTTTTCTTTGCATAATTTATTTCTAGTTTCACACCTTTGTGGTCTGAGAAGCTGTTTGGCACAGTTTTCATCTTTCTTAATTTACTGAGGCTGTTTTTGTGACCTAGTATGTGATCTAGTCTGGAAAATGTTCCATGCACACTTGAGAATGTGTATCCTGCTGCTTTTGGGTGGAGTGTTCTATAGATGTCTGTTAGGTCCATCTGTTCTAGTGTGTTGTTCAGTGCCTCTGTCTCCTTACTTATTTTCTGTCTGGTTGATCTGTGCTTTGGAGTGAGTGGTGTGTTGAACTCTCCTAAAGTGAATGCATTGCATTCTATTTCCTCCTTTAATTCTGTTAGTATTTGTTTCACATATTTAGGTGCTCCTATTTTGGGGGCATACATATTTATAATGGTTATATCTTCTTGTTGGACTGGCCCCTTTATCTTTATGTAATGTCTTTCTTTGTGCCTTGTTATGTTCTTTGTTTTGAAGTCTATTTTTCTGATATAAGTGCTGCTACTTCTGTTTTCTTCTCCCGATTATTTGCAGGCAATGTCTTTTTCCATCCCTTTACTTTTAGTCTGTGTATGTCTTTGGGTTGAAGTGAGTCTCCTGTAGGCAGTATACAGATGGGTCTTGTTGTTTTTACCCATTATGTAAATCTATGTCTTTTGATTGTTGCATCCAGTCCACTTACATTTAGGGTGATAATTGATAGATAAACATATACTTATGGCCATTGTGGGCTTTAGATTTGTGGTTACCAAAGTTTCAATGACAGCTTCCTTATTATCAACAGTCTATCATAACTTGCTTATTATGCTATTTCAAACACAATCTAAAGGGTTTTTTTCCTTCTCCACTCTTTATATATTAGGTATCATATTCTGTATTTCTTGTGTATCCCTTGACTAACTCTGTGAGTAGTTGATTTAATTTTGCATTTGCTTAGTAATTAATTGGTCTGTTTCCTTTACTGTGCTTTTATTTTCTCTGCTGACAGCTATTTAGCCTTAGGAGCACTTCTATCTAGAGCACTCCCTTTAAAATACACTGTAGAGATGGTTTATGGGTGATAAATTCTCTCAATTTTTGCTTATCTGGAAATTGTTTAATCCCTGCTTCAAATTCAAATGATAATCTTGCCAGGTAGAGTTCTCTTGGTTGGTGGTCCTTCTGTTTCATTGCATTAAATATATCATACCACTCCCTTCTGGCCTGTAAGGTTTCTGCCGAGAGTCTGCTGATAGCCTGATGGGGTGACCTTTATAAGTGATCTTTCTTCTGTCTCTCAGTGCTTTCAATATTCTCTCCTTGTCCTTGATCTTTGCCATTTTAATTATTATGGACTTGGTATTGTCTCCCTAGGGTTTCTTGTGTTGGGAGATCACTGCACTTCCATGACCTGAGAGACTATTCCGTCCCCAGATTGGGGATGTTTTCAGCAATTGTTTCCTCAAACAGACTTTCTATCTCTTTTTCTCTCTCTTCTTCTTCTGGTAACCCTTTAATGTGAATATTGTTCCATTTAAATTGGCTGCACAGTTTTCTTATTATTCTTTCATTCCTAAGGATCCTTATTTCTCTCTGTGCCTGCTTCTTTGTTTTCCTATTCTCAAATTACTATTTCACTTACTGTCTCCTCTATGTCATCTAATCTACTTTTAAATCCCTCCATTGTCTGTTTCATTTCAGATACTTTATTTTTCAAAGTTTCTATCTCCTTCTTGAAGTCCTCCCTGAGATCTTGAATATTTTTCTGTAGCTCCGTGATCATGTTTATAACTTCTAGTTTGAAATCTTTATCAAGAAGATTGGTGATTTCAGTTTCACTTAGTCCTCTTTCTGGCATCCTTTCCTGAATTTTTGTTTGCACAAAATTTTTTTGCAATGTCATTTTGTAGTGATTCCTATGGAATAATAACTTTGTGTACATGACACCCTCTAGTGTCCAGAAGCTCTACTCTCTGGAGCTGCCCAGCACCTGGAGCATTGGCAGGGGCCACAGGCCAGCAGCACCGGTGCCTGCCACGAGTAAAGAGCTCTTTCCACTTCCTGGCTGTAATGCCTGCCTCCACTGCCAGGTCCAGTAGTCTGTGCACACAGGGAGGAGCCTCTGTGTATGTCCCCATAGCTGCCATGGGTGGAGCCACCCTCCTGTTGGCCTGGCATGATGGTGGGGCAGCAAGTGTATGGACTGGTGCCTGCCAGGAGGAAGGAGCTTCAGGCTGCGTATAGCAGTGGGGCGCCCTGGAGTCACATTGCCAGCCAGGGGGGTGGAGCATCTGAAGCTCCTGAGAGTTCCCAACCCACTGGGCTGACTGTATCCAGACGATTCTGTCCACCTGTCCTTTATCCTGAGCAACAAGCTCTGTGTACTCTTTGCCCCTTTAGCACCCCTCTTGCTGTTGGGAAATCTTTCAATGTGCCCACCTTTCTTCTGTCCCAGAGGAGCCAGTTGTACATACCTGTTCTTCACAAGCAACTGTATTCTCTGTCTCTCTGGGTATTCCTCCTGTCTTTGCTTTCCAACTCCACAAATCTCCGGAGCACCATATAATGTGGGTTTGTGCTCCTGAAGCATATCTCCAGGCCTTGGTGTTTAGCAGTCCTGGGCTTCTGTTCCCTCCCTGCTCCTTTTATCTTCCTCCTGCCTGTGGGCTGGGGTGAGGGAGGGCTTGGGTCCTGCTGGATTGTGGCTTTGTGCCTTTACCCTTTTCTGTGAGGTCTTCTCTTTTCCCCAGATGTAAGCAGCCTGTTTTGCAGGCTTCGAGGCTCTCTTTCAGAATTAGTTGTATTTGCTGTATTTTCCTGTTATATGTGATTTTGGGAGGAGGTTTCTCTCTCACTTCTCACATGGCCATCTCTTTCTGAACCAAAAGTAGCTCTATGAAACTTTACATTTCTGTCAATTAGTGTAACTCCCACCATAATCAAGTGGCAGAGCTCTTCCACCACTAACAGGCTCCCTCCTATTTTTTTTTAAGTCGTGGTGTTTACCTATCTTTTCCTTTTATCAGGGTTTTCAGCAGAACAAACTTCTTTTGTTTTGATAAGGCTCATCTATTGATTCTTCCTTTTGTGGGAATTTGGTGTGAAGTCTGAAACCTCTTCACCTAGCCCTAGGTCCAAAGGTTTTCTCCAATTCTTTTTTCTAAAAGTTATATAGTTTTGGGTTTTATATTTAAGTCTATGATCCATTCTGTGTTAATTTTTGTATAAAGGGTGAGGTTTAGGTCAAGGTTCATTTTTACCCTGTGATGTCTAATTGCACCCAGCAGTTTGTGAAAAGGCTATTCTTCCTCCATTGTTTTTGCACCATTGTCAAAAATGAGTTGGGCCTGTTCGTATGGGTCCTTTTCTCATTCTCTGTTCTATTCATTGATTGATGTAATTCTCGAACCTCTGATACCCCCAAACTTGATTACTGTCAATTTATAGTAAATCTTAAACTCATATAGAGTGATTCCTCCCACCTTCTTTCATGATTGTTTTAGCTATTCGAGGTCCTTTCCCCTTCCTTACAAATTTAAACTAAGCTTTATGCATGTTTACAAAATAGCTGCTGAGATTTTGATAGGAATTAATTTAAACCTATAGAGTAATTTAGGGAAACCCTTTATCTTTCCCAGGTCAGGACTTTCATTCCAAGAACATTGTGTAACTTTCCATGTATTAACTGTTTCTTGGAATACTTTCACCCACATTTTGTGGTTTTTGACATAGATATCCCATACGTGTTTCATTAACTTTACACCTGATGTATTTTATTTTCTTTGGGGTGATTGTAAATGCCATTGTGTTTCTAATGTGTTATTATACAGAAATGCGGTTGATTTTTGTGTGTTGGCCTTGTTTGCTACAGCCATGCTGAGCTCATTTATTAGTTCCAGAGGTTTTCTTTTTCTATTCTTTGAGTTTTTCAACATTGGCAATCATGTCACCTGAAAATGAAGACACTTCTTTTTTCTCTCTCCAGCTGTGTGCCTTTTATTTCTTTTTCCTGTACTACAAATTAGATCTACTCTCTCAGCAAGTGTCTAGTATACAACACAGTTTAACTAAGGTCACCATGTATACATTAGGTCTCTAGAACTTATTCATTGTATATTTGCAAGTTTTCAGCCTTTGACCACTATCATTCATTGTATATTTGCAAGTTTGCAGCCTTTGACCGCTATCATTCCTACCACTCTCCCTAGAACATATCTACTATTCTACTCTCTGTTCCTATAACCTTAACTTCATTTTTTTAGATTCTACATATAAATGAGATAAAGTGTTATTTGCTCTTCTGTGTCTGGCTTAATTCACTTAGCATGTTGTCCTCCAGGTTCTTCCATGTTGTGGGAAATGGCAGGATTCCATTCTTTCTTAAATATGAATAATAATCCATTGTACATATATGTGTATATATGTATATACATTTCCTTTATCCATTATTCTGTCCAACTACACATGAAATAATTATTCATAGTAAGCACTTATCATTGACACTTTGTTAATCCAAGTGTTTCATAGACCCTTTGTTTCTTCATCCTCGCTTTCTTCTGATTTCATGTTTTTTTATAGTGGTATACTTTGAGTCCTTACTGTTTCTTTTTTCTCTATCTAAGATACATTTTTCCTTTCTGGTTACTATGAGGCTTACATAAAACATGTATAGATGTAGCAGTCTATTTTAAGCTGCCCATTTTATGCTGTTGTCATTCAAAGCTCAGTGCTTTTACTTCCCAACACCCATTTTATATTTTTGATGTCACAATTTGCATGTTTTTATTGTGTATCCACTAAAAAATTATTTTAGCTGTAGATGCTTTCAATTCTTACCTCTTAAACTTTACATTAGACCTATATGTGATTTACAAAAAGCCATTACAATACTATTGTATTCTGATTTGACTGCATATTTACATTGACCAGGAAGTTTTGTGCTTTCAAATGATTTCATGTTATTAGTTAGTGTCCCTTATTTTCAGGGTGAAGACCTCCCTTGAGCAGTTATGGTAAGGCAGTCCTGGTTGTGATGAGCTCTTCCTGCTTTTGTGTCTCTGGAACTGTCATTATCTCTCTCTTTCACTTATAAAAACTCACTTCTCCGTGTAAAGCATACTTCACTGGCAGTTTTTCCCTTTAGCATTTTGAATCCCACTATCTCCTGGATTTCAAGTTTCCTGCTGAAAATCCACTTATAGCCTTAGCATTCTGTTGTATATGATAGTCTCCTTTTCTCATGCTGCTTTCAAGATACTCTATTCTTCTGTGATTTTTGACAGTTTTATTATAATGTGTTTTCATGAATTCTTCTTGGATTCAACCTCATTGGGAATCATTGAGCTGCATGTATTATGAAATCCATATATTCATTAAGGGTTGAGAAGTTTCATCCATTATGTCTTTAAATAAGCATTGTGCCCCTTTCTTTTTCTAGGACTCTAATAACATGAATATTGTTTCATTTGGTGGTGTCCCAATAATCTTGTAGGCTTTCTTCATTTCTTTTCACGTTTTTTTTCTACTCTTTCCTGGATAATTTCAAATGCCGTGTCTTTGAGCTCACTGACTCTTCTGCTTGTTGAGTCTTCTTTTGAAGTCATGTTGCAATCTTCAGCTTCAAACTTTCCTTTTTTCTGTTTTATGTCTCCTTGTTGAACTCATTCTGTTTTTTTAATTCTTTTCTAATCTTGTTAAATCATTTTTCTGTTTCTCTTGTAGCTTGTATGACTTCCTGAGAACAATTACTTTGAGTTCTTTGTGAGGCAATTTGTGGATTTCCATTTCTTCAGGGTCAGTTACCACAAGTTTATTCTGTTCCTCCGGTAGTGTCATGTTTCCCTGATCCTTCATGCTCCCTGTAGTCTTGCAATGGTGTCTGTGCTTTCGAAGAAGCAGTTAGCTCTTCCAGACATTATGAACTAACTTCAGTAAAGAAAGACCTTCTCTTGCAGGTTGGGGCACATGGGAGTGTGCTGTGGCCCTCGGTCTAGCGGGGTGGGATGACAAGGGTCAGTGTGTGTGTGGTGGCCCCATTCCGGGAGAGCATGGTTGGTTCAGGCAGCTGCGGTCCACAATATGACCAATTCATGATCCTTTGCAGCAAAGGGTGTGGAGGGCTCACAGCGGCTGCCAGGGCTGTCAGGGTCCACAGCAGCACTTCCACGCCCAGTGCCAAGGGACCGGGGCATGCAGAGGTGGTGGCCAGATTGGTGCTGAGCACATATGAATCTCATCTATGGGTCTGACTGCGGCACATGCCCAATATGAAACCCTTGGGATAAGGCAGCAAAAGCAGTAGAGGGTCTGCAGTGGCTGTGCTGGCTGTTGTTTTCCTCATCAGCAAGGGCTGCTGAGATCTTTTGCAGGGGACGACACACAGAACCACAGTCTGTCCAGCTGCATGGCGGATGCTGGTAGTCCTGTCCCTCCTTTCTTCCTAGCTGCCTCTAGACGGCTCAGCTAGGTCACCCTCTGGGTGGGACGGCACCAAAGTGGGTCATTTGTGCAGCGCCCTGAAAGGCTGGA